>KN835216.1:0-80912 GCA_000827255.1 Suillus luteus UH-Slu-Lm8-n1
TATCAGTGTGATAACCGGATAGGACAATGAAAAGGGCTTAGCAGGCCATATCAACATGACACATAACTGGCAGCTGAGGAATTACCAGCAGTTGAGTGGCACATTAGCGAAAAAAACGAACCTAGGTATGATAAGATAAGCGGACCCTGCGACCAGATACACCTGCCAGCCCTTAGAGGCCTTCTAAGGGCTGATGTGACCTTAGCATACCATCGCTGGAATAGGAACTTTTGGTGATGTCGATAGTGGAATAGCAGTGTGCATGGAAAGGGATATTATTACCTTGCAGTGAAAATTTGGACAGGCATTCCTATATGATAGACTGGCCATGGCGGCCGCCGAGTGAATTGGTTCAACTCGGTCGTTGTGCTTAGTGCACATGACCGTGTAACGCGTCGAACCCAATGCCCGATCTAGTAGGTTTTTCTGTACTAGTTTTGCCTCCGTTTCATTATCAGTCAGATCAATGTCTTCCCAGATCGAAGAACGGTTCGAATAACTTACTTTTGGGAGTTTTCATTCCTTACGTGCAATTTACAGGAGCGATGCAGTTACCAGGCCCCTCCGAGTCACGCCTGTACGACCCATCCATTGTCAGAGGTCGCCTTCTAATCAGACTCTAGTCTGCAGATAATCATGACTCGGAAACTGGTCTTCAAAATATGGATTGGGGGTCGTTGAGTGACCGAGCGAACAGCCTCATGAGCAACTACAACCAGACGCATCGAGATGAAGACATAGAAGAGGCCATCCGAATTCTTTCAGTGTGGTACAGTGGCTTGCCCTCTGGCAGTGAAAACCTTCAGGCTGCATGCGCCAATAGCCTTGGCATTGCATTCCATATGCGTCTCCGGCACTCGAATAGCATTGAGGACCTTGAGCAAGCTGTGCATTACTGGAGTATAGTTCTAGAGTTATGGACTGCTGGATCTCCATATTACGTGCCTTTGGTGGTCAACTTGGGAGGCGTGCTTCGCCGGAGGTTTGAATGGCAAGGAAAATTCGAGGACATCGAACAAGCCATTATGATGTATAGTGCCGCCACATCCAGCTGTCCTCCAGATAGCCCATATCGTCACAACCTCCTCAACAATTACGCCTTCGCAGTTTACAGTCGTTTCGAGCAGACTGGAAATCCTCAAGACCTGGATTTCGCGATTCAAACTCACCAAGAATGTTTGTCGCTGCGACCACCTGGCCACTCAAGCCGTTTCTCGTCTCTAATGAACCTCGCTGTCGCAATCAGTGTTCGCTATCATCATAGAGGACTTGTGGATGATCTCACAAGTGCGGTAGCATACCACCGTGAAGCATTGGAGCTTTGTTCGGCTGAAAGTCCATCTTACGCAACCATTCTCATGAATGTCGGACTCATGTTGCGATATTCGTTCGAGCGCAACGGGGACTTGCAGAACTTGAATGCGGCAATAGAGTATTATGGCGTTGCATTGACAATTTGTCCTGATAATCACCCGACACGATCTTCCCTCCTCACCAACTACGCAAGTGATCTCCATACGAGATTTACGCAGAGCGGAAATATCAATGACCTCAATTATTCAATCGAACTTCATACCAACTCCTTAGCCAATCAATCCTCCGCGCACGCACATCGCTTCTCCTCCCTTCTTGGTCTCGCGATCGCTCTGATGAGTCACTTCAAAATATATGGCGTTCCCGAAGATCTTGATCTCGCCATGACACATCTAGCGTCTTCCATGGCTCTGTGTGGACCTTCGCACCCAGCACATATATCTGTGCTTATGCCCTGGATCAATTGCCTCATAATGCGCTACAAGGCGCGAGGAGATATCACTGATCTCGATGCTGCTGTCGAGCACTCGGAGGCAGCTATACATCTCTGCCCGAGGGAGAGTATTTACTATCTTCCTCTGTTAACTCATGTCAACAACGCCTTGTCTACACGGTTTTCTCGGCAACAGGACGTTCGAGATCTGAAAAGGATAATTGACTACTGCGACTCAGCTCTCAGAGATGTCCCACATCACCATATCACCAATCAGTTCCTTGCCATGGATCGTGCAGATGCTCTCCTTCAGCGTTATTTCTATGAAGGGGGAATAGACGCCCTAGAGCACGCCATTTCATTTTACCGGAACATAATGCATGATTTATCTAGTGGCCATCAAGTCTTTTCCCGCGTCCTCATTCAACTAGCATCTGCACTTCAGGCTCGCTTTGAACAGAGTGGGAACGCGGACGATCTTAATTGCGCAGTCAATTACTATCGCACGGCATGCAAGGCGTGCCCTCTTGGTCATCACGACCACATTGCTGCCTTTTCGGGTCTCGGAAACGCACTCCTACTGCGATATCAAATCTTCGGTCTCCTGGATGATCTTGATGAATCTTTAATTCACCTAGCTCATGTTGTCGAAGCCCGTGCTTTAACCACCGATCATCCTGAACATCCCAAAAGTCTTGCCAATTTTGCAATTGCCATCTTCGCCCGCTTCCAGAACCAATGCGATAGCACTGATCTGGACATCGCAGTGGATTTTTTACAGGCAGCTCGGGATCATCCCAACCAATCAGAGGGACGGCACATTTTGACTTACCTTGCCACCGCACTTTCTGCTCGTTACACTGAACGCGAAGACATCAATGATTTGCAAGAGAGTATCAAGCTATTTGAAATAGCGCTTCCCATGTTTGCCCCCAATAACCACCAGGCACTTCACCTCCGCCGAAACCTTGCTGGTTCTTTGCATAAAATGTATGCAAAACGACAGACGATCGAAGATCTGAATGCTGCGATTGCCCATTTTGAGGCATATTTGACGACCTCGCCAAAGGATCACCCTGACCTGCCGCTTGCACTGATTTCCCTAGCGAGCTGCAGGCATATGTGGGCAGCAGCGAACCAAGACTATGACACCTATCGGGATGCCTTCTTACTTCTTGTCGCTGCTAGCGAGAAGCTGTCCGAGGTGCACCCGTGGCGTTTCCACCTTTACTACTACCTCGCGACCATTTCCAAAGATTACTACGAGCAAACCAAGGACGCATCGTTTCTGGAGCAGGCATTCCAGTCTCACAGGCTGGCTTCTAGCGCACCTGGAATTCACACGTGGGATCAACTTACTGCGGCCTTGCGTTGGAGAACGGATGCCATTATTTTTCATCATACGTCGGCTTTGGAAGCATACAAAACTTCTATAAAGCTGCTCGATCGTCATATCATGGCTACTCCTACGGTTTCTGGACGTTATAAAGTTTTGCTCGGAGGCATATTGCGTGATACGCCCTCACTCGCTGCAGATGCTACTGCCTGCGCGATTAGTGAGGGCGATCTCGAGCTGGCAGTCGAACTCTCAGAACAAGGCAGAGGCCTCCTTTGGTCCCAGATGTCTCGCTTTCGAGCAACAATTAGTGATTTGCGAGATGTCGATGACGAAGGGCGTCAACTTGCGGATGAATTCGAGTTCCTCAGCGCTGAGCTCGGGAGGAGGCAGTCCGACTCCTCCTCAGATATCATGACTGTCACTGAAACACTGAGACGAACCCAGCACGAGGAAGAGGCACATCAATATCGCCAGGTCTCTTCTCGATGGGATGCAGTAGTGAGCAAAATACGGCAAAAACAAGGATTTGCGTATTTCTTGACTCCAACGCCCTACAAAGAGTTAAGAGCAGCTGCGATTGCCGGCCCCGTCGTCATCATCAACGCAAGCATAAAGCGATGCGATGCCATCATTATTACCAAAGAAGGGCCCCCTCGACTCATTCCACTCCCTGATGCCTCGCTAGTGGGCATTGCTATCATATCTGATGACTTCCGCGGTGTCCTGCGGAATACTGGAGGGGTTGGAGAAGAGAAGATGAGAGAAAAGCAACTCATACCTGTCTTCCGCAGGCTTTGGGATGCTGTGTTGGCTCCCGTTGTTGAGGTACTTTTGACCATTGTGCCGAAGGGCTCTCGTGTTTGGTGGTGCCCAACTTCGAAACTCACTTCGCTGCCCATTCATGCTGCTGGACCATACCGCAAGGGAGCTAGCAACATGCCTAACATTTATGTTTCGTCATACACACCAACTCTTTCTGCCTTGATACGCTCAAGGCGGCAGAATGCATCTAAAGTGGCGTCGATTACTCCGTCCTTTGTTTCCATAGGTCAATCAAAACCGAATTCGAAGAGTGGAGAAAGGGAGTTAGAAGCGGTAGGAGCAGAGCTTGAGCTCATCAAATCCCTTGTACCGCCATCAATGTCATGCTCAGAGGTCTCGGGGGACGAAGGAACTGTCAGCGGGGCGACCCAAGCCTTGAAAACTAATTCATGGGTCCATCTCGCGTGTCACGGCAAGCAAGATTTTGTTCAGCCATTCGATTCGTCCTTTGCGCTCCGCGACAAGCCATTGCGTCTTTCAGACATTATTCAAGCCGAACTAGAAAACCCAGAGTTTGCTTTCCTGTCTGCTTGTCATACCGCGGTTGGTGACAAGAACGCACCCGATGAAGTCATCCATCTCGCTGCAGGGATGCAATTTTCTGGTTTCAGAAGTGTTATCGGTACAATGTGGGCGGTGGGTGATGACACTGCTCACTATATGGTGAAAGAATTCTACGATGCGATGTTTAGCGGCAAAATCGACTGCACGAACGCGGCTAGAGCCCTGAATAAGGCTTCCAAAGCCGTCGACAAGGATAAAGTGCCGATGGACCAGAGAGTCGTATTTATTCACATCGGAGCATAGCCATAGCCTTCAGCTGTGCTGTGGAACTGGCACATATGGATACGAGGGATCACGTACGGAACTTGTAGATTTGTTGTGATTGTGATTACTTACCTTGATACCAGTAGCAACACATGTAATGTTAGCTACGTCACTTCCCGGTTGCTTGAATTCTCGGGCTGCCCATGGCACTATCGTGAGATAGGTGTTTGTTATGAAAAGACATGAAGGTCGGATAAGTCATATATTTACTGACTCACATGGCACTACTACTAGCTGGCAGAAATTCTTCCTCGGTTTCAGAAATGTTGAAACCTATGGCCATGGGAGCCAGGACTACCGCAAGTATTACGAGTACACATAGATGTCTGGGAAAACTTAAAAAACCTTACTCTCTAGGCTGAGTTTGTTGTGGGAGTTGCGTTCGCACTGGGGACTACGCACTTCCGTGATATCGATATAAGGATCATTACATCATAAGGGGTATTAATACAATTATCCAAGTCCCATCAAGTACTGACAATCAGTGGTTGTTGCTCTCCATCATCAGCCGAAGAGTAGTGTTTGCGTGTCAATCGTGTGGTCAACGCGCCGCCCTCCAATTGTTCTACCTCCTCCACAATGGTATACTCCCCTAGCCATGGCAAAACAACAATCCACAGCCAGTAATAGACTCCGCACAACTATAAAGTGTCAGTTTTATGTGGAGCCGCGTCGTGAGCGATGTACACACCGCAAGGATACCAAGTCCCACCACACAGTAACTGAACGGATGTGATCAGATATGGATCAAAAATGCAACGACAGTAGACTTACGTTGCGTACCAGAAAGAGACGTCGCCATGACCAGTTTCCGGTGGTACCCTTGTCGAATAAATCAGTTCTGCCAGAGGGCGTTGATTGGGAGGGACAATACCAGGGCATTATGAGGAGAAATACCGCGCTGAGGAGGTAAAGGAAAACATAAATATTCTTCGCACGATACTTCGGAGGTGCAAGGCCAGTAAGCATTCGCCGCCTTCGAAGAAGCCACAATCCTATGGCAGTTGCAGCATTGAACACCTGCGACTCGTTAATCACATAATGCGCGACGGTGGAGTGAGATTCCTACTAAATTCGGATAAGAAGACAAGTCCACCAGGAAGTTAAATGCATCTTGAGCTGGGAGAGCAACTATCACGACTGCTGTGAGAAGGTACCTCAGACACAAGGGTGCTAACGGTGTGCCAAATGGCTTCGTCGACGCAAAAAAACTTGAATATGGAAGTAGCCCCTGACGGGCAACCTCACGCAGTATGCGTGCCTGACCAACAGTCTGTTAAATTAGTCGGAATGAATTTTCACATTATGACAAGCAGTTCCCAAATGCATTACTGACCGAGGCGATCTAGACATAAATTTGGTGAGTAACTCAGACACGCGGAATGTATAGATTACACACGATATTTCCGAAACAGCTTAAAGCAACCATGATCGGCAGGATTTTAGCTGCGAAACCCTCTCCGAATACGTGTTGAAAAAAAAGGGCCGCGATGAGCTGCCCAGAATTGCTGATCTCGTCCTTTGGCACTGCTGCCACGTACGCAACATTGACAAAGAAAAAAAGACATGTGGCCAGAAGCAGCGACAGAAAGCCGGCCTTGCGTACTGTGCGGCCAGGATCACGGGTATGGACTTCCCCAATTATATTAAATGCGTTTTGCCAGCCAGAGAATGCAAAATTGGTCTTGACTAGAGCGGTAGCCAAAGAATTTGGATTGGTTGTACTACCACTGAAGGGGGACCGAAAATTAGCAAACGGATCTCGGATGTGAGTGAAACCGCCAAGCACGAGGGCACCCGTGAAGACCAAGCTAAAGAGACCATCCGTCAGTATATGACGGATGGTTACCAATGTGCTTACAAGACAAGAGAAAGGACCTTCAACCCAGTAAGAAAGTTCACGGCTCTTAAAGACCATTTCGTTGACAGGGCAACAACTGCAGGATCACGTTTCACAATATACCTCAGTGCAGGAAACATAGGAAGCTCACAAGCCACACCGACAGCACAAACTGCTACAGCAATAATGGTTTGCCTTGAGGAAGTAATGGGAATATCGAAAATTGTAAGTGCATATTGCGCAAATACAATGGAATTTGTTGCACCGAACCTGATCAGCGTAGAAGTACATTCCATGAATAGTTCGCTCAGTATGCAAACCGTAACACGCACGACAGAAGGACAGAAGTTACAGCAAAAGTCACTGGGACCAAAAACTGTGGACGAGGATATGCCTGCTCCAAGTACACGACTTGTGCCCCAGATCTCTTTGGGAACATGCTCGCATATTCACTGTAGACCATGAGACCTCCGAGTGCGAATAACGGGGCCAACAGCCAAAAGCTGAAGAGCAGGCCAATCGAACCAACAGAATTCAGTATGACGCCCGGGACAGAGTATATTCCTGCGCCGAGGATTTGCCCGAGATTGAGCATAACAGAAGACAGCAATGTAACTTCGTAGCCCAAGGGATTGCTCTGCAGACAACGTGAGTATTTATCGGATACAAGTGGATTATCGTTGCCTTTTCTATTGGCGCTCCCCGTGCTGCTGGTACACTGTTTTCATCTTGCGTAACCTCACTTTGAGTGAGAGAAGAGAAGACCTGTGAGTCCGATGCGTTCAAATTGTCGATGTTGGTCATGATCCTGAGACCAAGGCTGGCGGTGAGTTGATAGGACTAGTACTCACAGTTGTGTCATATCCAATTCAGCACCACTGGTTTCCCGTGAATTGTGGTAGCCATCGACTACAGCTATGGCGCAATTGCCAATAGCTAGCAGCTGTGCTGAAGTGCTAATAGTGAGTTGCCACATGTGCTTCAAAACAGTCGCGGTCAAGTCCGAGTCGGAGATATAAGTCGGTTCGGACCATGACACCCCTTTGGTTGACTCTGCCACAACAACTCAGGAAATACAATGTGTTAGCACATTAGTCTTGTCCTTCGTTCGCCTCTGCAAGTTGACACAGCGTGTCTCAAGTTCGCGTTTTCGCTCTCGACAATACGGTTCGCGCTAGCGTCAAACCCCGACCAGTGACCAGTGACAACCATTCAAGTTAAATGTAGTTGCATACCCGGCTCACAGAGGAAACTGTTTTTGATTCACTGTCCAGGATATACGGTTTGGATGAAACGCATGGCCAGGCCGCCGCAGCTGTAGTCTGTCTCTCTTAGACAGTTTGCAACACGCGCACCCTGGTAGCTCGTTCCTATAGACAGACTCACTCCCTAACGGTAACGAGAAGGTCCCTTGCAATACACTCCAACTTGCAATTCACTTCAAGCGGTTTTGCTAGGCAGGCTCGGATTGTCTCAGGATAGGATATGTCCAGCATATGTTGTAATTGGGAACGGGTGCTCCGTTCCTGATTAATGATTCCTGGCTCAAACAGGGTTTTATGGCTGGCTGCTGCATGCAACTTGAACAAAGGCTGACTGGTTGTTGCTGCCCTGCAGTGTTATCTAGGTTTGAACCACGTTGCGTACGTATGCTTCGATATCAAGGGTTTTCATAGGCGAAACGTTCGAGTTGCCACTATCACTGGCATCATGCCAAGTATTTCCTGTCAAAACCTCATCCAGCGCTTCGAGCCACAATTCATATCATAACTACGTAACGTAACGGGGACTTGAACTGATGATCACAGTCGATGCCATGCCCTCATGATGCCAGTTCCGAGCATAGTCTTAATCTTGCATGTTTCTCAGCCGGAAACACTGCTCCTTCCTTCCATCTCCACCCAATGGATTCGAAATACTCTGCTGACGCTGTCGCAGCCGCTAGGAGTCTTCAAATCTTTACGGTAGATTTTCCTCTAGACAATGCAACCGACCTCTGATGAAGTCCATTGCTTCTAGTCAATATATAGTATGTGTTACTTCGTTAGCAAACCGCATCTGCTAAGCAGCATTCCAGCGTCGATGGCCACATTTTGGGTATGACCATCCCCATCTTTTCACTCTAACATTCACCTTGACCATTTTGATTCCTATCCAGCTGTACGACTATGCCTGCTCAATCCGCGAGGAGGTGACGATTACATACAAGATCATTTTTCTATCCTCACGATACATCGTTTCAAGGGAATTTTTCTACTTTGTTCACGCTGGAACAGGGTCAAATTTTTGTATGTTGTCACGCGATATGTGCCTTTCCTTCTTTTTGCTTCGCACCTGTATTGTATGTCCTTAATCTCGACGAGTCTAAGATGCCATGTTGACAGATTGTTTCCAGTGAACTTCGTCCCAGACGAGACTTCCAATGTACGTTGACTCGCAACAGATAGGAGCCCTGCTTACTCGAAGGCTAATCTAGACATGCCAATTTGTCAACAATATTTGCTCAGGTCCATCAAACTACACATCGGAATTACTATTCGCTGACCTTTCCCCTCTACAGTTTTTAGCCTGATATCCATTGTCTGCTCAGAATGTAATTGCTCTATTAGCTTTATGTTGAGTGCAGAGCCTTAATTTCTCCAGGTTTCTTTATCCTCAGGACGTACGCACTATGGAATAACAATAAGGTCGTTTTTGCAGCTATGCTATCAACTTTTGCAGTGAGTTATGTGTAATATTGCGGCTTTTTAATGCGAACATAACATCAGGCTGTAATTGTGGGATCCATCGTTGCCCTCTTTTCCGCCACTGCGACTGCGCCGTGTATGAATCACCCCCTTTGCTTGTCTGGCACTTTTGACCCACATTCAATTTCACAGTTGAGACCAGTTCAATTCCAGGCATCACGGGCTGTTATCAGTCCTCAGGAAGTGTCACGCTTTTTGTCCCTTTCCTTCTTTTATTCGGATTAGAATTGAGTGCGTCAATGAAAATTGACACATAAATGCCTTTTGACTCATGCTTGATATAGCGCTGATTTCCCTCACGCTCACATGCGCCATACGAAATTGGCGTACAACCAACAACCACTTGTATATTGTTATATTGAAACACAACATATTTTATTATGCATGTGGTCTATGTAAGTAAGAGAGTTGAATGGTCGATCCTTACTCATGTGTCCCACAGTTTTCTCGGCTGTGAATGTTCTGACATCGCTGCTACTCAATGTATGTCATCCATCTGCTGAAAGAGCCTTGTAACTGAGATTTCATCCAGTACGCGTATAGCGGCATGTTCCAAGAGTACGTCTGCCAAGATCTGCTGGCAAGCCGCGCTTACTTACAATTCTGAACATATGTGCTTAGTTTTCAAATCGTCACTCATGCCATACTCGCCACTCGAATGCACCTCCATCTGTGGCATACCGACCACAATCGTGATTGTGCCTTGGATTCAATTTCTCTCTCCCAGTTGGCACCCGCAGCCCATATCGAGTCAGCCTAATTATTGGCGTATTTGCACTTACAGAGTGGTCTGGAAAGGAAGGAAGATTGCGATTAGGTTCGCCTGGCGAGATTGCTTCATCACTTACGACGTTGTGGCGGGGAAACTTATACACGCGTCCGAAGTAGCTCCCACAGACTGTCCTCGTTGAATAGTCAGGATGAATGGAGGTCAGGTTCAGATGTGTAGATCCACTGTATACTATCAAATGTAATATCTTCGTAAATATCTGAATGACTTAAAATGAGTACACTAGTAGAACATTGCTTAAACGCAAAACCGAAAGCAGGAAGGTGTGCTAATAATAAATCGTAGATAAAAGATACAGAAACGCACTGCAGTTGGCAAGTGAATTGCAACGTTTCTCGAGTCTGCAGCCCGAATAAAGCATGGGCACTCTAACATCAAATAAACGCTAATGTCGAGCTTCGTTCCGGCTCTCCCATGATACGCTTCTTCATCGCGACGCGTTTTTCCAGTTCCCATCGTACGAGCTCGCTCTTGAGCTTCTCTATGCGAACCTCGTTCACAGGATGTGAGGAACCCATGATCTGTCGTGCAAGTGCCCAACTCGAATTGTTTGTCTCTGGGCGACCAGTCAGAGAACATTCGGCACTTTGAGGTGCGTTCTGTTTGTGTTCCCAGAATGCTACTGCCTGGCGCGCATCAAAGCCAGCATGCGCAAGGATCCTGGCGGATACAACATCCGCTTCTATCTCTTGGTGCACGCTTGTGCAATATTCCCCTATTTTAGACAGTTCCCCGGAACCGACTTTACCCAGCTGGGCAACTGCGTCGTTGACAAATGGCCCGAACAGCATTGTTACTGGAAATAAGAGGGTGCGCGTGACGTCAGCAAACATGGAAATCAAGGCAGGGACCATGATAGTGACGGATGAGAGCGTCTCAAGGTGATGTGAGAGAACAAGATGTGCGACTTCATGGGCAAGGAGGATGGCAAGTTCGGCTGTTTGTTGCTCTGTGGGTACTGGATGGGGTGGTAATGTGGATAATGGTGAGATAAAAAGCGAACCGAAAAGGTGTGTCCACCACGAGCTTTCTTCAGATAGAGACTGTGGTGTATAGTCAGAGGAGAAGGCTGATGAAGGAGCTTTTGAAAGGATATTGTCAATGAATCCAGAGTAAACCACGACGCCGCAAGCGCCATCTGGCCCAAAACCGTATGAAAACGCGTTAGCAGCATCGGGTTTGTCGACGATAAGAAGTGAATATGGTGGTCCAGCGATGACATGAGCTGAAGGATGTGAGCTTCGCCCACAGAGGCCTTCCGACCACCTCCTCATAGTGTCCGTGGCTCGGGGCCGAGGTCGTAGGGGATACTCTGCAGGTGGAGGTAATGGCGGCTGATCAGGAGTTGTGTCTAACCAATGTGAAGCTAACTCTTGTTCGCGCTGTAATACGGGAATGCCAGCCTCCAATCGCCGTAGGGTATCACGTACCCACTGGTATCGCCAATCACTGGTTGGAATCAACTTGGGCGGACCGTCTGTCGAGAGAATTTCTGAAACAGCGTGATACCAATTTGGGCCTCTGAGCTGAGCAGCTATCTCATCCTCCTCTTCAGGAGATAGAATAATAAGCCGCCATCTGTAAATAAACTGAGTTGATAGGCAGGGATTGAACATTATCCATGACGTACCGCCCTGTGATAGGTGTCTGCTCGGCGCTTGCTAGTATCGCCAACCAGAATAATATGACAGGGACAAACAAAAGTACGTTAAAGACATGTGTCCTTGCACGTATACGTTTGAGAACCGCAGCCTTTTTCTCTTCGTCGACTGGCACACCAGGATGGAATATCTCGTGGTGCTTGAGGTATTTCTTTGAGAAGCGATTTTTGAAGAGGATGAGGGGCAGGAACGTAAGCGCAATACGGGCAGCGGTACGCGCTACCTCTATGGTAGTCGAAGCCTGCAAGACTAAGTACGGAACTCGCAAGAATCATTCAGGGTGAACATGCCTTGAAGGCGCCAAGTAGTATCGGTATGAGAGGAAGCCCTTGGTTCGGCCTAGAAGAATGGAATGGTGCAACTCCTCTTTGTGAATGCCATATTTTCCTCCTCTTGCAAATATTAACTTGAATAAGGACAAGACCGCTGGGTTTCGACGCGGAATGATATGAACTTGAACGCGCTGTTGCTAATCCTTTTGCCGCTTGAACGCCAGCTGAAGAGAAGCGCCATGACATCGAGGAAACTGAAGGGACTCTGGACGACATGACTTTCAATGCTGGGCGAAACATTGTACATGGTTCTATCAAACCAGTGTATCTCCCCAAAAGTTCGTTGATGGCGGCGTTGAAGCTGCGGTGCCGCTAACAAGTCACTAGTGTGGCTGTGTCTCGTTAGCTCAGCGCCGCGTCTTCCGTAACCTGGCTTCCTACCAATACCCCGTTTTTACCCAGAGTGCTCGAATCATCAAAACCAGGAAGCTACTAGGTCTGCTCTCTCGCACGGTTTTTCTTATTGGTTTATTATTAGCCAGGAGCGCGCGTTCTGTGAGTCGAGTCTCTGCTATGGCTACTGGGCTAGTGGCTGCCTATTAATATTTACCATGCGGCTGCCAATGATCAACTTAATGTGACTTCAAGTTGGGCCTACCAGTTTCATTCAATCAAATCATCATACATGTTGTAGAGGGCCCAAGCTCGGAGCAATCCTCGCCACCCCTCCGCTTTTGCGACCCAAATCCGAACTCCAGCTGTTCGGAACTTGCATGCACTATCATTGAGAGGTCGTATCTCTTGATGAAACAGAAAAAAAGATATGTTGTCGGATCTTTTACTGCTTCCTTGCAAAATAGCGTTCTGTGGCATGTTGGCATACTTCTTTAGAGTCCCTGCCACTATGGCCAGTCAGAAATGTAAGGCAGGAAATATAGACTGACTTCTGTATTTTTCATCTGTGCTGACCATCCCGCGATGACGGGCAGCATAATCTGTGTTTTGTATCTGCAACCGAACACTCTTAGACGTTCCGCCCGGTCTTATCGACTCTGATGTAATGTTTCCACATCACAATGCATTGCTTAAGGTTCCGATACAAAGATCAATGCGTCGCCGCATCTGATTTGTGTCACGTCCCTGGAGTCACACAGCAGCTTTCGATGAACGCCAACCTACATGAGGCCCGTCTTACGTGATAGTCGCGATATTATCACACATGTCCATGACGGCGCCGCGGCGCTCCTTATTGGAAAATGTGCAAGGTTGTGGGGACATCGACTCTGGAGTTCTCCTCGGAGCATGCCTGCGCCACTGTCTTCCTCTTCCGCTATGGCCCTCTACCCGAAGCCCAGTCACCAAGTTATCGATTATCAATTTCAGATCATCTACATCGCCGATCCATGTTCGAATCCCTTGTCGGGATTACAACGGGAAGGGATCGGAGTCCTTCGGGTCCGTGAGTACTTGGTTTGAAACTTCCGAATCTTGTTACTCACGGCCGCTTCTACTGACTGCCCCGTTTCGATTCAGATTTTTTACTTTATCATTCTCCAAGGGTGTATGATGTCATAAAAATTGCCAAATTCCGCGGGGTAATCATTAAAAAAGGTAGTTTACCTCGGGCTCATCTCTGCAAGATATCCTCGCTGACTTTTAAAATTAGCTCAACGTCCGTCCGAGGAATTGCTCGTGCCATGATTTGGCGCAATCTCGCATAAAACATTGAGCATTTCTGACGAATACTGGCGATGTTACATCGATATAGGAGAGAATGCCCAACAATTCAAGGACACTGATGGCGATATCGCGTGCGTCCTGTTTTCCGGTTCGCAGAAGCAAACACAGGTAGCTCATGCTGAATTCAAAATCCATTCGACTCACCTTTGGAGCTTTGTACCGTCGTTGTGATTTGATGAGGATGCATAGGTGCTGCTACTGGCTTCGGTCGGCTGTGGAAAACAGAGGAATCGTCTGCGGCTACCACGGGCGCGGTTGTTGTGCGCGATTTGCTTGGGCCAAGTCTTGAAGCGCGGATCGTTTGCACCAGCAAATGGCGGGGTTGGTCATTCCCACTACGAGATTGGTCTTGATACCAACCAGCCAGTGCCGTCACCTACCAACAAATGATCGAACAGTCGAATGGACACTAGACTCAGGTTTCAAATGGCAGCTCGTGACTCCGCGTGATATGAGCTGGAATCCAGTGCGATCCTTCAATCAAATGATATGTTGCGATAACTATTGGGTGGGTTTTCCAAGAGGTGATAATTGTCCGGGGGCAGCGGTATTCTGATAATAACAAGAGACACTGATGTGTTTACTGTATATTCCCAGAGTTCTTCTGGGGAAAGTTCCCTGCTCAATACACCAGTCTTTCAGAAACCGATCCATATCGCTCAGTCCGCCTACCGTGGCAATCGGCACGAAAATGATGCTAATTCCTTGAACCACGCATCAAATCGTTGATCTAATCCTCGACTTCAGCTGCAAGACTAAACATATTCGAGTAAATATCTATGCCTTGAGTGAACACTGAAAATAAAGATTTGCTGCTAACCATGATGATTCTCCACCGAAGGTCTACAAGACACGTATAAAATGCATATGCTACTCATGCCTTCCCCCACAAATATGAATAGTCTCACCAATACCGATGCCTGGGTATTAGTATCCTGTGTTCTTCTTGCCTTGATCATTCCAAGCTTTAAGGGATTTGCTAGACTCCCACTTCCCCCAGGTCCGAAACCGCTTCCCATCGTGGGCAACTTCTTTCAATTGAATATTGCTCGACCATGGCTAACATATACACACTGGAAGAAAACATATGGTATGCAGTGGATGCATTCTATCAAATGGGCGTGCTCACCCGAATACAGGCGATTTAATCTATTTTCGCCTCATTGGCCTTGACTTTATCGTAGTCAATTCGGAAAAAGTTGCAAGAGCCCTCATGGATCAGCGTTCCGCCATATACTCTGATCGCCCCTTTATTGCGACAAACAAGCTGTATGTATGGCCCATATTTTGACCACTATCTAACGTTCATCTTTATCCAGTTTTGGCGTCGACTTTAGTACCGTCATGCTGCCTTACCATAGTAGCGATTGGAAGCTTCACCGCAAGATGTTCCACCATGCACTTCGCGTAGAGAGTGCATCACGCTATCATGACATCCATATGAAAAGAGTTCGACCATTGCTGAAGGATCTGCTTGATGATCCATCACATTTCGAAATCCATATCCAGAGGTAAATTACGTCGCAATCACGAAGAAATCTGACATGTGATCATCCAGATTTGTCGCCTCGAACGTTATGGCGTTTACATACGGATACGATGTAGCTCCGCGCAACGATCCAATGGTTGCCAATGTCAAAGAACTCGTCGATATACTCGCAAAGGCACTCTCCCCTGAGCGTAGCGCCATCTTGTCCGCTTTTCCAATACGTGAGCGAACAAAATTTGTACCATAATATCGCTCATTTGCGTTAGTCACTCGCCTACCTGCGTGGCTCCCTTGTCCGGGATCCCAACCTCAGGACGCTGCTCGTGCGAGGGAATTAGCAGGACAAGTGCTTAATGTGCCGTTCAATCTGGTCAAGAAAAATATTGTATGTCCTCAGCCATCCGGGTTATATATACTCAATGTTTAAGTGGACACTAGGCTTCCGGGGTGGCAACTCATTCCATGGTATCCGATTGTTTAGCTCAGATCGACGAGAAGGACGACCAACATAAAGAAGAAACTGCTATAAAAGCGGCGGCGGCTACTGCATTTATAGGTTACTTTTCATCTATGATCCGTGTCCTGGGCACACACTAAATATTCTGTCAATCTCATTGCAGCTGGTTTTGAGTCGGTAAATATATTTTCCCGTGCTGGAAGTGTTAATGCTGACAAGTAGGAAAAAGAGTTCATCGATACTGCACACATTCATTCTCGCCATGATTCTCTATCCGGAGGTGCAGGCGAAGGGTCAAGCAGAAATCGATTCCGTCATAGGAGCGACTAGTAGATTGCCGAAATTCGACGACCGGCCACTGCTACCGTATGTCGATGCGATCCTTCGAGAGCTGCTGAGATGGATTCCTGTGGTTCCTCTGGGTTAGTCGCTTACATTAAGTTTCTTGTTGCTGACGCGGGGACAGGTATACCTCATGCTACTTCAAAGGACGATGTTTATGATGGTCGCTTCATTCCCAAGGGTGAGAATAAACCAATCAACTACTCAGAACTGACCAAAATGAATATCACAGGTACATTAGTGATAAACAATGTTTGGTTTGTACGCGGAACTCGCGTATCCGTAACACTGACCGATATTACTATTGGTGAAGGGCAATGAGCAGAGATGAATCAAAGCACGGGGCCGACGTTGAAGAGTTCAGGCCCGAGCGGCACTTCACAGCTGAAAGCAAATCAAGCCCCCAGCCCATCTCCGCTGATCCGATTTTCGGGCTCGGTCGTCGTATATGTATGCAATCCTGATCATGACCCAAGCTTTAATCAGGCAGCTCACAAGATTAACTACAGGCCCAGGGAGATTCACAGCAGAGGCAGTGATCTGGATTGCCATTGTGAACATTCTTGCGACGTTTCGCATCACGAAGTCGAAGGATGCCCTAGGTCAAGAAATCGATGTGAAGAAAGAATTTACTGCAGGTATAGCAGTGTGCGTGAAATTCTAACTCCTCTGGGGTCTAAGTAATCTTGACTAATACCATCTTTCAGCCAACCTGTACATTTTTCTTGCTCCTTTGTTACCCGTTCAGAAGAAAGAGCATCTACTCTGTGATTTTCATTTTCATTCGCCTAGGAAGTTAATCATCAGCTCACATCCTCAGAAGGAAAAAGAATTCCGAGTCTTCCATGAGATTACATTAAAGTCACAGTATACTTACACGCAGAGGAAAATGTAGATGTGAAATCATCATGAGTAGGCATCTAAGATATGAACGAGGCTTCTGTGTACAGCATCCCTTCTACATCTAATCCTTCGGAAAGCCCGGGGATAATTGCATCTGGACCACGCACAACAAGCTTGACATTGTCTTGCCACTATAAGATTACTGTTAGCTATCGAATGAGTTGAGCGCATCACCTCCCAATTACCTGATAAATGTATGGCTTTGTGCCTGCGACGTAATTGACCATCGTCTTGATCACATACGGGATCTCTGCGAGAACGTCCACCTTCTCAATCAACCCCTTAGGTGAAGACGGACTGCCAACGTCAAGATGCACAGATGCTTCGACAGAACCCGTCGCACCCTGCAGCAGGGACGGGCCTGCCCAGCGGAACTCGACCGCAGTGGGCTGCATGTAGCTAGTATCCGGATCATGGACAGGGTTGAGGTGATGGGCACGCGACATCACAGCCTTCACAGACTGTTCTTCGCCTGGCCATCTAGTCTCTGCTGTGACCGCAGCTAGCTTCCCACCAAGCACTAATGAACCGATGTTAACTGCGGCTCCGCCGGAGCCAGGTCCGTGGCGTCCGTGGGTGTCCAAAGTTGTGAATTCCATTTGAATTGCAGACACGCCACCATGAGCGTCGCTTTGGAAGTTCGCGAAATTCCATCGCGATGCAATCAAGTTTGGACGCATGCCTTGGATAGCATGAACAAGCATGCCATGGCCGTCGGCAACGATTGCACGGCCGTAGTGGATGATGTGACCACTGGCTTTAGTACGAGGCCAGAAGCGATGGACGACGTAGCCATCTGGTTTCTGTTGATCTGACCCAAAGTATGAGTATCCTCCTTTTGGCCCCTTGCCAATCTTGAACCCGGGTACAGCAGAGGGTCGTGAGACATCGAGTGATATCTGCAAGTTGTCTGAGAGGTTTGCACGAATGGTGTACATTTCAGGATGAGAATCATCCGAGGAGGATTTGTGGGTGATGGAGAATTGATCTGCCTTGCTGGATCTCTTGTCGAGACCAGGGGGAGCGGTGGTAAAGTTTGTGACATTGACAGAACGCCAAATCGTCTCTTTCGTTGTGGGGTTGTAGATCTTGCATGTAAACTGAATGGTAGGGTACCACAAACTGCCGAATGATATGAATCAAATCGAACAAGCATAAACGAACAAAATGCTCACCCGATTGACGAATGGATCACTTGACACATCAACATTGTCCCATCCTGTAGGAATTGATAAAATATCTGAGTCTCTGTTACGAAGCCTCCTGCACATGTCCACTCAAGATCCTTCGCCTCCAGCTCTCCGAGGAGATCTGCACTCTCTGAGACAGGGAACAAATTGGGGGCCTTTGGATCGACAGGAGGTGCAGTTCTACAACTCCTTTAGACCAAAATCGCAGACCAAAATAGTCACTCACGAAAAGAGAGAGGAGAACATGTTTTGAGGTGGGATGAAGGAAAGACTGCAGTAGTATTTGAGCCTTCCAGAATTCAGATCAGACGTAATGAAGAAGCCAACTATTTATGTCGGAGTTCCGAATTCCTTTTTGGGTGTTATCATAATATTATTCTTCGATAATCCAAAGCTGTAACATCTACTTGCTTCGGGCCACTGTTAGACGACGATTGTCACATTGCAGTTGTACTTTGAGCTATTGTTTTCATACGCAGCACCAGCCTGCATTTTCACAGAAGTCGATGCATGTCTGATCGAAAAGGGGACGCCGGCGCAGCTTCTTGTTCAGATGTTAACTTGGCCAATTCCGATGAAAGGCCTTTTGGAAACATGAAGTCTGGCCTCCATATAGGTTGAATTCATGATCGTGTTCCAAGAGACCCCGGACTATCAAAATAAACGTGTTACATTTGGAATTGCAGTATTGTCCCATGGGCACATGGTATGTTAGACGCACCGACCGGTGAGCCTGGGCTTGATTTCAAGGGTGACCGAAACAAAATAACTAACCCAGTTCCCCTCATAGAGTTTCAGAATTTAGAATAATTGGGTCGAACAAAGTAAAGACTGGAAACACACAGCAGAACAACGTGTCGTCAATCGGCCCGTACTACCAAGCTAGATTCATCCATGGATCTCGGGTACGCCAGTAGTTTGCGCGGCCTCCATCGCAGCAAAATCCAGAAGAGAGATAAGGTCAGCGAGTGCTCTTAAGCTTTTGCTTTCTGCGGCTGGAAAATGTTTGGAAGGGGAAGAGTCTGAGGTTGAGGCGCGAAGCGGGCTCTGACCAAATTCTCGAACAGAGTAGAGACATGGAACCGAGAAACGTTTGGTGGCGCGATCGGGGTGATCAACTGGCTCGGCCACAACGCTAAGCGAATGTGCTTCTCGGTGCTTCGAAGAAGGGATGTAGGCAAGACCAGACGTATGGTCATCCGAGGTCAGATCAAACTTTGACTGAGAGATGACACAGAAGAAGCCTTCTTCGAGCTCGGATGACGTATTACTCTTCTCCGAACCCTCAAACTCAACGTCCTCTGCAGAATTCCGAGCAGCATCATGTCTGAGGGAGTCATCGACAGGAGTTGTCATAACCAAAACAGCTGCTGCCCCGTTGGGAGGAGAACCCTTGTCTGCATTATTGATATCGAAGTCACCTTGAGATGTGCCTTTGCTGGATCCTTCTTCTTCATATTTCTCTTCTTCAGGGAGGTCGAAGACATTCGAATATATGGATATAAAGTCGTCTCCGTCATCTGAGAACCGTGAAGAAGGAGCACATGGAAGTGTCGTGTAGGGTCCATGTTGGAGGACTACAACATCATCTTGAGAAGATTTCGTAGCATCGAGTGAGATGAAGACAGGGCCTTGAATATTAACCAGGACGCCTTCTGAATTCATCCAAACGTCACGAGGTAGCGTTTTGTCTGACGGGCTCCAGGGGGATTCAAGACGGATCGAGGGGTGAGGTATCTTCACTGATGCTCCTGAGAACCCACGTCGGATTGCGAACGGGGATGCGCTGACGCTGTGGACCGACTCAGATGTGCTCACTTGAGTGAATCTCGCTGACGAAGAGATGCGAAGACGAGGGCCAGTTGAACGAGGCATATTGGCTAAACGAGGGTTCACTGGGCCCAAACCCAGGACGGAGCCGTTTGTAATGGAAGTGATACGCAATGAGAGTCTTCGGGGTGGATGAGGGCTGCTTGATGCCAAATCTGGGCTCCGTATCTCAGCTACAGCAGGCGTGATGCTGTTAGAACGTCTCAAATCCCGATCTAAAGGCTGGGCGAAACTGCGGAGGGAAGTTGGTGTACGAAGGGCGCCGCTTTCGGGTACATGATCAGGGGAAACCTTTCGTCCGATGAAACCGGAAAACGAAGGGGTTGCATGTTTCTTGACTTGCAAGTCTTCATTCTGATTACCAACACCATCGCGATAGAAGGTTCCTTGATGGATTTCTGCTGCCATAGTATGCGTTGCCGGAGACTGACCAGAAAGCCCTTGTTTCTGGGAGCTTCGCTGAGGACTGCGCCTGTTACATAGCTGTGTATCCACTAGCTCGAGCCGCCTAGGAACAGGCGGTTTGTACCGAGCGTTATGGCTTCCCGCTGTCACCGGTGTTGGCAAGGTTGTAGAAGGAGCCTTTGACTTGAACAAGCCCGTGAATGAGGAGGCAAGTGTGACGAAGAAAAGCCAGAAACGTAGAAAAAACCCTGGAGGCTGTTGAGGTGGGTCGACCCGACGTACAGGCATGGTTCGTTTTCGAAGTAAGGACAGTGATTGTTCGTTATGAAAATGTAGTCTTTGATCCAAGCCCGATCGCTTTGAGTGAAGAGGCTGACTTTTACATCATGCTCCTGGTCAGCAATTGAATACACGTTCTATAAACGTAACAAAATCCAAGACATCACCGTGTCACAGTGTCTACTAATCACCCGAAACTTCCAGGTCGTGTACAAGCCGTCGTGCATCAAACTGTCATCCACTTGGCTATCATTTTTCTGCGATCGTCGATATCCTTTTCCATACGAGTCAGACCCCCGGGGCCTTCAAGGTGTACTATGTCAGACTCAGAGTATCGCCGTTTTGTGCCATTTGCGATGAAACTTTGCTGCAGTCTAGACATGGAAGACCAAGAAGTGAGCAGAAGACAGTGAACCCGGAAATTTCTAGAGAGTGACGTGACGGATGAGGACAAGATCGTGGCCCACGCACAGCGTCACATTCCCCGCACACGTTCCGCCAGCGTTTGCAGGAAATGTAAATGGTCCGCTGACTTGCTTGAGACGGGTTCTCCGTCTTCTTCTTCCTCTGTCGACATTCAAATTTGCAAGGGACTACTGAATGTCACACATAAGTGACGTACGGACAGCGACAGTGCAGTCCCACTGGCAGGTGAACCAAAACGCGGAAGAGGTGTCCCCGCTGCCTTCTCCAGACCAGATCGTCCACGAGGAACATGCCCTGGCTCCTCCTCCTCAGGTTTCTCCATCTGAGGCATCTCACTCGGACTCTGGATTCAGTTTATCTTCTAGCTCCTCCGGGGAGGTAAGTTTCTATTGATCCAAGACACGTGTAGTGGAGTGGCGGTCATAATCACCTAAACCCTGTTCTCGTTGTTCTCGATTAATGGATATGTTCTCGAAGAACTGCACGATCCTGACATTTGTCTGGGATGCTTCAGGTTACTGGGACTCCCTTTGATTTTGGGACGCAGCGCTATGAATACCCTTTCCCTCCCACTCAAGGTACATCAAGCGATCCATTTTTACCACTCTCCTCATCAATTACAATCACATCTGCATCCAATTCCATATGGCCTTCGTGGCCTGCACAAGTCACAAAATCTTTCCCTCTCACTGCCCCTCCCCCCAGAAAAGTCAGGACCCATCCGAAGTTGCGGTCCGTGGCCGCGCGAGAACCACCCGTTCCGCCTAGCCTGGCAAATAAACGGAGTTTCTGGAGCCTTAGCCTCCAGCGCCAGGCGTCTGCAGACAGTCAACAAAGCGACCTTAGCGACACCCAAACACGCGGTCGGAAGCTTCCTCCCGGCAGTGTGGGGTTTACCGAGGCGGACGTCTACCCCTCATCCGACTCGGAAACCACCGTGCGCCGTCGTCAGCCCTCAGCACATGTCGTATGTGCATCGGGCTCTAGGATGGATCCAAGTGAGGGAGTAGCCAATCAAAATGGGTTGATAACATGTGGCGGTTGTACGCCAGAGGTACCGGCTGCGGGTGCACCAGCCTCTGTCCCTGGGCCTAATGGTGGCCATAATAAATTTGACGTCGGTCTTCACTCGCATACACCGTCGGGGGCACGTTTGCTTACTGAATATCGTCCTATCAGCTACGGCCAGGGAATCCGCCAAATCGAGGCAATGTACAAGGCTCGTCTGTCGGCAAGGTTTTGAGGATAGTCGCTGGTCGACGTGGGTGATGATTCTTTGTTGGCTGAACTTTGTAACATATTTGACATCAGTTTTGAATTGGGTTTTACGATTTTTCTTGGGTTCTTGAGGTCCTGGCGAGGGACATAGTTATCGGCACTTCGGTACGTGTTTTATTGTGTCCATCGAATCCTAAAGACTTACCCGATCCTAGACGCGACAATCTATCATCAATATCTGTGATACGCTCCATACGACATCCACTAAATCATCCACATTTTACGAATTCACTCATCGTGATTGGAGATTCGTGCTCACGCAACATTCGCACCTTTTTTCTACTTACTTTCATGCATACCATTCCTCTGATGTTTAACGTCCTTTCATCAATATCACATCGATTACGTCCATAAAAGCAATATCCGCCATCTTGCTTCCAACTATACCTGTCACACTACACTCTGCTTCATGTGTTATCGCAATATGCTGTCCCCACGATTAGGATCACTACTGAGTTTAACCGGATTTCAGTTGACTATTTCCAACTCGATATTAGGCCAGATTCCATTTTACAGACACACCCCTTTGTTTAGTTATGGAACAGCCGCCGCTTCCCACTTTCCCTGCTCGTGATTGTTATGACGTATTTCTAAATTCGACTAATGTGTCGGGCTAGCCATTGAACGTTGAACAATTTAAGCTTGTCCAAGTACGCGGACTTGCTGACTCGGATACGATGACTATTAGTAGTAAACCACGAGTCGACTGGCGATCAAACTACCTAAGCTCAATGGCGCTACCCTGTCAGTTTAGCGTGCTCCACTTCCAACCGGCAGCCTGGATTTCTACTTAGTGCATCTCTTCAAACAAACTGCGTCCTGATCAAGAACGAAATGCCTGGTAGTACGGTGGAGCTGGAGGGCCTCCGAGTCATCTGGTAGCCAGCTGTGGTGTGCATGACAAAACCGCATTGCGAAGAATCGACAGCATCTGAATGGGGAAAAGACTGAGATGTGATTGGCGATGAGGTGCGCGAGACGGTGGGTAGCATGATATCATGTATTGCAATTCCAGTCTAGACTCTAAAACTTGAAGATGAAAAGAATGCATTAGTGATGGCAATATTACTATTGGTCTTCGCACATGTGCCACTCCGAGCTGCGGAAACGGCGTATTCTGCAGTTGCTGCTGCTACACTAGGGCCCCAAAGCTAAACAATGTCGGTGAGTTGTATGAAGTCGAATCTGGCCTATTGATTTGGAAGCTGTGACGGCGGGCTTTGCAGCCGAGCGCGTTCCGTGAGTCCGCAGTCGAGGCTATTTTTGTGCAGCCTTCATGTGACCTAAAGTTAGAACAATTGCATTTCCAGGGAAGTAATTAGCTCCCACTAGGCTGTGATATGATAGACGGCGCAGCTCAGCATTCGTAACACATCAGATGGCAGTAGCAACCATCTTACATATAAAACGAGCACGTCTGTTCTAGAGGGCGAATATAGATTTGAAGCCCCACATACCAGCCATGACTCAATACCCTGACGAAAAATCTAACAACCCATACGCAAGCTATGTGCAGCCCCCTCAGCAACAACAGAATCACTACCAGGCACCTTTGGGCCCGCCCCCTGCATACACCCAGGACTCACCTTACACTCCTCGCGATAGCACCTATCAAGAGAACAACCCTCAGCCACAATCATACCAGGCGCCCCTGGGATCAGCATCTCAGCTTCCTCCTGGATATTTTCAAGGAGATCAAGCCTCACCAGCTGGTCATCACGACCAAAAAGGCGAGAAACGCCCAGCATACCAAGAGGCTTCCCCAGGAGCCAGGTATCCCAATGACCATAACAGGGCAGGACCATCAAATTATCCTTTGTACCAGCCAAACAACAGTCTGAGCCCATATAGCCAGACTCCAGGCGCTGTGCCACAAGATCGCGCACCCTCCCCGAATGAAGAGAGTCAAGGGCTATCCCTGGCTTCATTCTTTGGCAATACTGGCCCTCCACCAATGTGGCAGCGTCAGCCGCCTCAGCATCTGCCTCACGACCAGTTCCCACCCATGTGTCTCATCTCAAACCAAGCGGACCTGAGCAAAGGCTTCCCTGAGTTACCTCCCCCATGCCAACTATGTGTTCACCCATTTGCGACGCATGATATCTTGGAGGAGGATTGGAAACGGTCTGTAAACATTTTGTCTGGCCGCCCTATTTGGGTTAATCTATAAACTCTTCAGTTTTCTGGCAGACATTAAGAAAGCAGGTTCGTTATCTGCAGGACAACGCATCAAATCAAACGCCATACCATTTGTGGCGGGTGTCAGTCTTATCGGTAAGTAACGCACAACAAGTCATTGCAGGAAGTGATCTCATGTCTTCACTCCCAGGCGGGTTCTTCTTGACCGGAGCCATCGAGAAACGGATGAAAGCAAAGAATCGCAACGCTGCAGGAGACGTTGTTGATAACTGGAACCATGTCAGTATAAGACCTACGTGACACTATCAGACTATTTACCATCGTTTTCAGTACTTTTTCGGACCTCGCAGAATGGAGGCCATTCTCTGCCAAGGACCCGAGCGCTTGAGCGGCCGTGAGGGTGCGGTCCCGCTTGCTGATCCTAGTCAGCTCCACATCGCAAATGGCCTCCGTCGCAGAGCCTCGAGTTGCTCTTCTTCTTCTTCTTCGTCTTCTTCGTCATCCTCATCAGATTCTGATGACGACAGGAGTCGCCACAGACATGGATATGGGCCATCTGCATCGCATAATTTTGATAAAAGACAGCACCGTGCCGCTAGAAGGGAGGCTAAGGCTGAGAGACGCCAAGAGAAGCGCGCTCGTAAGGCTGAGAGACGCCAGGAGAAACGCGCTCGTAGGGCAGAACGTCGCAGTGGTAAGGCTCGTAGGGAGCATTCGGAGCCTTACCAGCTTTTCATTCAAGCTATTTAGGAGTAGATGCGAGAGGAATCGTCAACGATATCGGATTTGAACCCTCGTCACGCTTCGTGTGGTACGATCAAAATATATAGACTTGGATAATAACAACCTTTTTTCAATTCCATTCATGACAGATTGCATGGAACAAACGACTTGCCAAGAAAAAAATGCGGCATCTACCTCTAAGTGCCTTGAAACCCAGGAGTGCGACTGCCTGCGCGGTTCAAACATCTTGCAAGTTGCGGCGGCGTCCACACACTTTAAGTAAAATCCACGTTTTGTTTGAAGTGGGTGGGATGGGTGAGAGGTTTCTTGATATCGCCGCGGTTGGCTCCATTGAGCTTCGGTGAACGAATCACGATGATGGCTAGACGAGCGTGTCGTTTAACTAGATCAACCTGAGTCGGGAATTCCCGGTACTCCAACTTGAAATCATCATTGATATCAAATATTGATGCATCTACTACCGCAATCTCCAAGTTGCCACCCTCTTGTTTTTATTCAAGATTTTTGTTGACATGAAACCACTCGAGAAACACGAAATAGTGCTTTTCGCAGTCGTTGAAGGAGAAACCACTTCAAGTTGAAGTCCGAAATGTAAACGATGGCCCAAGCGAAATTTTGCAGCACAGCTTTAGCCTTTTGCCAACTCGGAGTCGGAAGCTTCAAGCATAAGTTCGTTTTGGATCGTTCTCTGTATTGTTTTCCAGCTGAAAGGTGCTTAGGCCAATGTCGACTTTTGTGAGCCTGTCACGCTTCTTTACCTTCGCTGGCAGGCCTCGCCCACGTTCCTTAGACTTCCCGGAATCTGCTCTTGATAGCTCAGACTTTGATGTGACAGAGGTAGAGCACAGTCTGTCATCAATCGAAGACCCAAAATTCCGCGAGCACCTGCTCTCCTCAATAGAAAAAGCATCTCCCGAGCAATTGCGCGCTCTTGTCCTTCGGCTCGCCGACGAGATACCTGAACTACAACGGTCCCTTGTTCAATCGCTCACTTCCTTGAAGGCATTATCAAAGGAGGTTAAGGAGGTCTCACACGTTGACACGAGGTCTGATGCAGACTCAAACAAAGCTTCCTTCAGCTTAGAGAGTGTATCAACAGACTCTGGGAGTTGCTCCAGCTGGAAGTCCGCCTGTTCGGTGGTTAATTGGGACATCAATATCGAGGACGTCCCTGATATCCAATCCGAGGTGAGCGTGGATGTAAGATCATGCGCGCACTGGGATATTTGCGTAAATTGCGGGCAAAAATTTGATATGAACGCGTTGCGCGGGCCGTTCGAATGCTGTTATCATCCAGGTAAGTCTGAGATCTATAGTCAAGAAGTTGTGTCATTTTCTTCGTTGATAGGGTTCCTCCAAAAAGATGTTGAACGGCACAAACGGCGTGATCCCCAGTCGTACCCAGAAGACTTTATCTGGAGGTGCTGTAATGAAAGCAACCCAGAGGGATGCGAGACTGGCTACCACATACCTGCCAGAGACATTGGACTGCCGCGGTTATCTTAAAGTGACTCTTCGCCTTTGAATTGGAATCATTTTGTTTAATGTTCACATGGTGTCGAGTGGAATTAAACAAGTCTTTACCAAGCGAGAGTCTGAGACGACATCAGTCCTAACTAAGTACGTGCGCCAATACCAAACATTGAGATTAGACGATACAGCTAACTCACTACTTTGTAGAATCTTGCGTAGTTTTTTTTCGAATCCATCATTATCCGTTGACCTTGGGTTGACCCTATACCTGAACAACATGATTCCTATTCGTCAGGCGGGACTAGCCCTTTTAAGGCTGGGTTAAGGCGGTGTCAGATGGGGCAGTTCGTCCCTGAACTTTTCTTTTTGTCGGTCTGGGGCCCAGATACAGGGTAGCTCGAGGTCGCTAGGTCCATATATATGAGCTACGGCACACACAGCAAATAAATGAATAGCAAAACGTTCGATATGTAAGTGGGTAGCGAATAATGGATGTACAATTTCGTTTGCGAAATAAGGTGGTGAAAAGGGGGTGAAAGCCAGAATTCTATGCCTGAGTTGACACTCCAGGTACAGCATGGAAAGTCGCAAGCGAGAAGGAAACAGGTTCTAGCAAAGCATGCCGCTGGTCTGCTCTCCAGAGTGCACGATACATCTTGGTCACAAGAAAGGCATGTACAGTGACTTGCCAGTTGCGTAAAAACCTCACAATCATGAAGCCATAAGACACCTGTCAGATTTGTTTGTCGTCAATATACGTGGTTTCATCTGATTTTCGTGCACTGACATTGAGACGGGCTGTCGTTAATATGACACCGAGGGAGAAAACTGTGGGCCATAAATACCAGCGTACTTCTCTACAACTGGATAATATGAAGGCGACTCACCGAGTCCGCAGGTCAGGTAAATCATATTATGATGGATCAGTTGTTCCAACAAGCGATTACGATTACCTCTACGCCAGTAGCTTGCAGCGACTTTGTACAGTGCGAACAACCATATTTCTGGCGGACGGTCAATCACCATAGAAAATAACATAACGATTTACTCACGAATCTCCGCCGCGACCAGAATCACGTAGAGGATTATGATGGTTTTGTCACTGCCAGTTTCAAGGCAACTCGTGACAGGGATGGGAGACTTGGTGACTACAACAGTGTTTCAGTCCAAGAAGCACTATCCTTTTTGGAAATCGAGAGGACCTACTTGTAGGGGGGGATCGGATGATTGAGAGCACCACAGTGGCAGCAATAACGTATATCTAAATTCGCCTGACATGGACGGATTGAAGTAGACTTGAAGTCTGCCACTGACCAACGCGCTGATCGAGAACAGAACCACCACGCTCCTCTTAAATCCCCATATTGCACAAACCCGGAACAAGAAGACACCTCGCAAGTTCAAATCAATAAATCTATCAATGTAGTGTATCAGAACAGCAAACCTTCGGCACACACTACAATGAAACCTCCCAGATCTGCGTCAAATCTCCATCAGGAATGATTTTACTTGAACGAAAGAAGAGTCGCACAGGTGTTTATGGAGTATATCACTTGACATGTCTATCATAATACTCAGTTGAGATGTAGTTTTATCGTCGTTGTAAGACTCACGTGAATTGACATCATTGGTTGGAACGCCACTGTGAGTATCCTGATTAATGATGGTTATGGTTGAGATTGTGAAGGACGCTTACCGAGCATCTCCAATGTCAAATAACCGCAGGTAAGATATCGGCAGACGACGTAAAGCAACTTTGCCCATTTCCACTGTGACTGCATCAAAAATGCCACCTGAGTGGTTAGAATTAAGCCTGTATAGTGTTTGAATACAAAAAACTAAAAGCACCTCATCAGCCATGGTGAGGAAAGAGTCATATGCCTGAGATGATATATATTGATAATTGAATTGTGAAATTCAAGCAAAATTACCCAGGACGTAGTCACAGCCACTGCGATGTGATCATCAGTATGTTTTATGGTCAACACAGCTTGAAGAGTACGCAGACCATTGGCATACTTGGGTAATTATAAGTAGCTGAAAGCAAGCAAGGTAACACCGCCACTCACGTTGAGACCCCAAAGTACCCATCCGAGCTCAAGTACGTTCTCAGTGGAGCTCATCGTGGGGTACGCGTCTTGACTTGTTGAAGTAGGTGTACTGCGCAATACAATTAAGTAACTCGTGCATTCTTATATATTGAAAGCCTGGTACAGCTTTTTCAACGTGCTTGCCTGCCACTGGAATCAAGATATATAGATGGCGCAACTTGTGAAATGGGCGGCATACGTGAACATTGGTGCTCTGGTGCGCAGGCCACGTTCTTTGTTGATCAATGACTCCCCCAGTAAAGGTAGGAACGTACTGGACACCACGTGGAATCCCTACTTTAGGCGCTTGCCAATAGAAGCGCGGAATAAGACATCAAGCTACCTGGACAATCACGTTGATGAGCAAGTCTGTATGCGCTCCCATACCGGCGTTTAACAACCGCATCCACGTATGAACCGGTACATGGATTAGCAGCAACTGGAACGTTTAGACTTGGTCCACCTTCATTCCACGATAGCTCCATCCATTTTTTAGATACACTCAAATGATGAAGAGACGTAACAAAAGCGTGACCTGACATCTATCTGTGACGGAATAATAAATAAGTTTACCGCGACCAGTATACGTAAGTACTTACTTGGAACCGCGCTACCTCGCCTCGACATTCATGGAAGTCATAGATTTAACTAACCTACCCATCTCCGATGATGAAGGGGGCTCAGTGTCCCACGAAGAGCTCGAAAATGCAGTCTATGGTATGACTGAAGCACGCCTTCGGAAAGTAGTGATCAGGCTGGCCGACAGAATACCGGCGTTTAGAAGGGCTCTGGTGAAGGAAGCCATTGTGGTCAGCGGCAAGAAGAGAAAGGCTGTTCCGAGATGGGATATATGTGCTAATTGCGAGGAGGAATACGACGTAAGTGACGAGCGTGAGGAGGAGGAGTGCCGCTATCATACAGGTTGGTATTGGTTTTCCCATCATACTATTAGCAGACGGTTCTGATGCAAATTCTATCACAAAAGGTTGTTTGAACGTCGATGAGGATTTTTTTGCAGACCACGACGAACGGTGTCATGGTCCCATGGATACAGAGGAGAACAGAGGAGAGTTTCCGGAGGGATTTAACTGGGATTGTTGCGGTGGGGACGCGCTGTCTGAAGGATGTGAGACTGGACAACATGCCACTGGAGGGAAGTTTAAGAAAAGACGTTGATTAGGAAGATCACAGGTCTAGTAGAGCTTAATAATGAAAGGGCTTACAATGCCACCCCAAGTCATGCATGAATATTGAATCATGACATCGTTTATGCACACACTAGCCTGAGTATGCACTAACTTGAACTTCAAGTTGAAAGCTTGAAGACACGACGCGTTTAATCACGTGCACAAAAAGTATGTTCTGTCCAATTGCTTCCTTGAAGTTCGCTCTGTTATGCAGCTGGCCGCCGTACGCTGGGCTGAATATTGATGTCGACGGTCCCAGGCACACCAAGAGCGAAGACGGGCATCATCCCTGCGACGCCAACGACAACTCGAGTGGCAGGATCCCATGTTCTTCAAGCATCTCCTCATTACACAACAACCAGACGTCACTCTCTCTATGGCACAGAGGATCGTGTTGTAATCGATCCAGGTTCACGCATCTGGAAAGTCGGATTTAGTGGCGAAGGCAAGCCAAGAGACGTGTTCTACGCCGACGCCAAAAATTATGGCTCATTATGGAGTTGGAGTCGAGCCACAGACCCGGCAGAAAAGGCAGAGCAAGACAACATGTTAGCAATCAACTTGGAGAGATGTATGCGTTCTGTTTTTCACGAGTAAGTGGGCACAACTATCATAGGCACCTGCATCCAATAGACCTCGAAGGTCACTTCTTGCAGAACCCAAGGCCAGAAAAGTAATATTGGTTGAGCATCCATTGATGCCGCTTTACATCAAGGATATGTTAGCTCACATCCTCTTCAGTAATCTCCAGGTATGTGCTCAGCTTTCGCGGGATGATAATTTCTAACATAAAGTAACAGGTCCCCTCAATATCATTTGCATCAAGTCATCTGTTGTCTTTGTTATCTGTTGGCAGAATAACAGGTCTCGTCCTGGATTGTGGCCATCTAGAGTCTACCGCATTACCTGTAAGATGGTTAGACCTGTTGCTTTTTTATGTTTATACCCTCTTAGATATTCGCAGCTCGTCCACTTTTTCCCCAACTCCGAACAACACCACTCGCAGGCTCTCGCTTTTCGTCACACATCCGTGCACTGCTACTCTTATTTGGCTCTTACCTCCCTCCGCCAGCTACACTCAGTGCGGCTGTCAACGTGCCCGCAGCCAATCGCACTACCCGTGTGCCACAAGAGATACTAACAGATGCTGTCATCGAGGATATCAAGACACGCTGTTGCTTCGTATCAGATACTTTAGAATCCTCTCTCACCGATGTCCGTGCATCTTCTCCGGCAGCTGACGATCCTTCAGACCATGAGCCTCCACCATCAAGCGACCCTGCCATGTCTGAGTCAGAGTTTTCACGGGGTTCCCTTGGCCAAGAAAGCGCAGCAGAGTCGGAGTTCTCGATAGTCTCCCATCCGACACACCCTACCTTCGGTGGGGAAGGAAGAAATGAAAACCATCTACAAGTTCTTGCGAATATGTATATGCGTCACTCCACTGCCACAGATCTTCACATGCGTGTTGTTCCCCCCGTATCTCAGCAGACAGGCACTGGGCGTGGAACTCTCATCATCCCGGGCTGGATCCGCGAACGCGCTGCTGAGGTGTTATTTGAAGGAGGTGACGTCGACGAAAGTAGTGTTGCAGAAGTAATTCTGGATGCTTTACTCAAGGTATGCTATCTGATTTCCCCATTCTATGATTATTACTATTGAACGTGTTTGAAGGTCCCACTTGATCTCCGTAAAACTATGACATCCTCTATTCTAATCACAGGAGGAACAGCCATGCTTCCAGGGTTCATCCCCCGTTTACACACGGAGCTACTGCGTGCCACTGCGCCACTAAACACCTCGTCCACGCGGTCTAGACCTACATATGATCGATATGCCTCATTGCGCCCGCTGGTACCACACTTTGCCATCCTCAACAATCCGGCACCGGTAGCCTCATCAAGCGCACGTGCCAATGTGAACGCAGGGAAGGCACCAGCTTTCACACCTGCTACAATGGCGTGGGTGGGTGGCTCCCTAGCTGGGTAAGTTCTACCTGTATTTCCTCGTGTTATCTTGTGATATGCTGATGGCGACTTTTCTAGGGCACTAAAAACTGGTGGCGTCGAAGTCGCACGGGAGAAATGGGACGAGTCAGATCCATCGCAGACTGATCAGGATGACGATGTCGTGATGGTTGTTCCTGCATCTGAACATGTTCCAAGAAATGTCATACCAGACTGGACTAGAGGACCGCTGCCCGCGGGCGCACCTCCTGCTGTAGTACTGAAGCCCATGCCCTCACCGCAAGCCGTCGGTGCTTAATTGTAATGTTGTATAATTGTATAATTGTTCATTGTACAGAATGGGGTAAAGCTTGTCATAATATGCAGCAGTTTATTGTATGAAGTAGATAATGGTGTGATATGAGATAAAAGGATACATTCCACAACTTTGATCTATACATGAGCTCGCGAGTACAATCCTATGAAAGTACGAACGTGGCTAAAACCAGAAACGACAAGTAGTAAGGAAATCCAGTGAATGCAATGTGGAACGAAGATGGTATCGCAATTGAAGTGAAATAATTCGTGCGTTGGAACGAAAAAAGATGAATCCCGGAACGAAGTCAAAACCAATGATTTCTACAAAATGTTAAGATCGAAAATGCCAATTCAGAATTATTTGAATGCATGGGTGCCAACGCATGACATATGCGGAGCAGTCTAGGCGCGGCTGCCAATAACACGCAGAAGGACCTTGTTTCCATACTTGTATATCGCCTGGTCCCAGTCATCGTTGGACTTTACGAAGTGCAGAACAGCGTTATCCTTGTCAGCCATAGAGGAGAACGAAGCAGCGTAAGGACGGCCTCCAGGTTTCTCTATAACTGGAGGGGAAACAAGGATGGCCACGACAAAGCTCTCTGAAAGTGGCACGCCTTCCTGGCGTACAAATTTATCGTAAAGTCGTTGACGAACCTCAGTGAAGGACAGGGACCGCGGGATGCGAAGCATGATGATGTGGCTCTCATGCAATGCTTTGATGGCAATGACTGAAACGTCACTGCATCCCGTTGATCCGCTGGATACGGATGTGGTTACGGATGCGCGTCGTGTGGGGTACGCCGATGTCGGGTACGAGTCATGCTGCTGTGAAGAGAAGTGGCTGTCTTCGGTAGGTGACGTCGGTGGTATCGCGTCTGTAGCAAGGGTAGTTAGCACACCAGTCGAACATTTACGTGTATCACACGTACCATAGAAATAGGCATCAAGGAGATCGTCTTCTTCGTAAGCTGATTCATCAGCCCATGGTTCACGTTCCGCCCACTCTTCTTCATCTGGGAAAGGCATGGAATGACGGTGTTGCCGAGTCACTGCAGAAGGTGAAGACTGAGTATAAGGGGATCGAGGAATGATTGCATCGGCAGAGGCATCAGTCCTGTATGATGCAATACTACACATCGAGGCACGGGGGCGGTGCGCACGTTCCGGGTGAGGATGTGGAAGCGTAAAGTCAACATTGAGCTCGGCAAGGTAAGCTGCCGCACGAGAGGGCGAAACAGAGTTGGTTGACTGCCAGGAGCACCTAGCATAGGATGCTGCTGCTGTGGGATCAGGAATGCAGATTAGATATGGAAGATTTCGAGACGCACCATCCGAAGCAAGTTCAGCATCGTCGTATAATTCAGAAGCAGGGGGGCCAAGGACCCTAGCGGTCCTATTTGCCCTTCGCGTCCGTGCGTAATCCGCAGATACAGCCTTGTCGATCTCAACCTCCTGGTCCTCTGGGAGGGCTTGCAGTATTGATGCTCCACGCTCAGAAGCGTATCCGGTAGGTGTAGTCTGTGGGTTATGTCCAAATGTGATTGGAGCTTCATGCGTCACAACCACTGGCAAGCGGCTAGACGATCGGCGCGGCGTGACAGGAGAGTTCGAGGAGGAAGAGGAAGATAGGGTGGAGTTTGAGCCACGTGACTGCAGGGATATCTTTAAGCTAGATGAGTGAGTGCTCCCTCGAGGGCGGGCAGTTGGCTGGTCTTTCACGGAAATTCCTGCTGACAACGAGTCCGAAGTGGTAGAGTCTCGTCTGGGAAGCCGCTTGTGTAACTCATTCACAGACATGGATGAGGGTACAGCGTCTGATGCTGCCGGAGTTGAAGCAGAAAAATATGCAGAAAGCATGCTACTAGACACAGAGCGGCGGGGTTTAGCGGGAGAGGCCTGGCTCCTCTGTATTTTGATAGCAAGGTCATGATCGCGTCTCCAATAGCCGAAGAAATCAGTGAATGTTCGCGTGGCCATCAACTCTTTCAAGAGCATCGGGAGGTCTTCTTGAAAAAACGCATTTATCATGGCACGAAACTCGGCGAACCGTTGGTCGACGGTGGCTTGGCTCGCGCGGAATAGCGTCCCTTTCTTGGTCAGCTTCGGGATGTGCTTGTGGATATCACGGGAGACAGAGTGAGGATCGGGTCCCGGAGGAAGTGAATCAAAAGAAGCTGCCTGGTCGCGTTGGATATACATCCCGTCCTTTTTCACACCTTTGCCTGCAGCCAGACGTGTGATTTTCTCTCTCGCCATGAGAGTATATTCGGCCTCAAGGGTGTCTTGAAACCAGAGGCAGTCCTCCCATTTTCGCCAGATGTCATATTCCAAATGCGAGCCCTTGGAAGAAGTTGATTGAGCGGAAATGGATGCATTGTCATCCTTGATAGGACAAATCCGGAGGCCGTAGCTATAACTGCCGCCTAAAACAAACATGAATACGGTCCGATACGGACTGAAGAAGCTTACCTTGCTTTTCCGGAGTGAGGATGCCAACGTAGAAATATTGAGGAGCACTGCGGTACACGGCACGCTTCCACGACTGTAGCTATGTGAGTATGGAGGACCGTAAACTGGAGGCTTCCACTTACGTCGGGAGAAACGGGTCCCTGATCGTAGGCTGAAGCACCACCCTGGAGGTTTACGCTGATTCAGAGAGGGTGAGTGAGTTATGGGTGGCATGTACGCACCGTAACAAGATCCATGAAAACCTCGTGGTAAAAAAATAATAAGCGGTAGCCTCAAGGCAAGGTATCTAGAGAATGATCGAAGTGCGATAAGCAATTCATGCCATTACTGAGGTTATAGAATTGCTGATGACTGCACGTACAATAGGTTCAGGTGCGCACTGTCACTGGATGGTGTAGTAGTAGTAGGTGGCTTTCAACCCAAGCTCGAATGTGGGCTCTCGGGCTCAGTCGTTTGTGAAAAATATCTGGGGTGCTCTGTCAGAAAGACATGTCAACTTGGATGTGCCTAGCTTGTTGGATGAGGATAAGCACCTTGACGTGTGGCTATACACTGGTATATGAGTGTTCGCTGTCAGTGACTTGTGAGCAGCTTGAAGTTGGCTTGAAGCTAGGCAATTATTGCTTTCAAAGGATGAGGTAGTAGAGGAAGGAAAGTGGGATTCCAGGCTTCTCGTTGTCATAATAATAATACTTTGACCGTCCGGGCCAGTGGGTACTAGTAGTGGACTACAATTGTGTTTACCCGATCACTACCCGTTATATCCAGAATAATTTTACGTAACCACAATAAGATCTAAATTACCACATCGGAGCCACAAACACAACCCACTTGGCATATTGCTGGCCCACTGACTTTCATCCACAACCACATTCTCACTTGACCCTCCACAGATGGTGCTTGGCACGGGAACAGCACACAGATGACATATAATTACCGGAACGGGTCTCGGCGTGCACTTCAAAGCTGTGTTCGTGAGTTTTCTCCTACAGGGGCGATATCCCATGAGTCGGGATTCACCGTAAATTAGGTTGGGTATTGCACACACGACGTGCCCTCTGGACACGCTATCACCTGATAACAAGCACTGCCGCGTGCCTCGACTCGATACGTTGATCACGATGAGCTGCCAAGTTTCACAATTTCGATGACAGTTTGGTGCACTCATGTCCCGCCCGTAGCCTGAGTATAATTTGTAGATAGATCACTCAACCCAAGTATATACATAAGTAATCGAAGCAAGCTCCACTACATGTGACTCGTTCCTCAACTCAATCGGTACCGAACCCCAACACTTTTCTCATCACGGCTTCTTCCCTCTCTTTCGCTCTCACCCGGCCCTCCTGCAGCCTCTCCAGTCCGTTCTGAATGCTCTCAATATGCACGTGAAGTGGGATACGCCCATCAATCAATTCAGGAGTTGCTACCCTCTCTCGTAAATCCTCCATGTCCTCACTCATCGAGTTGAGTGTCTGCAGCGCGGCAACGACATGTGCCTGTGCTTGTCTTCGATAGTCACCAAGGTCTTTAAGCAACCCAAGACGTCTGTCGGTATTTCGTAGTGCGCGTTTGTTACCGCCCAGCCTAGTCCACAGCGTTCCCAAAAGCTCTGAATGCTCAGCTGTGACGTCAACGTCCTCGCGCATCACCACTTCGCGTACAGAGGAAAGATCTTCCTCGAGTACATCTAAGTTGTGCAGGGATACCTCCGCTTCCAGAATAAGTCGCTGGATAGCTACGGAGAAGGTATCCATCGCACTCGCGAATGTGTCGAGTATCACCTCCTGTGTAGTGGGTCCCGTATAGAACGGAATCAAAGCCGTGAGTGAATACGGTGCCGGCGCGTTCTTCTCCGCCTCTTGTATGGTACGCATTGCATACCCGTTCACTGCCATGACGCTTTTGAAAATGAGTATGCAATACTTCCACGGCGAACATCAACCACTTACTTGTCTACAGCGCCGCCGATTCTCGAGCTAAGTTTTGTAAGACTCCTGGCGGTCTTCTTGGCATCTTTCACAAAAGTTGACAAGAGATCAGCTAGGACATCATTAGACTTGAGGTCGCTATGTCGCACGAGGGTTGCAAGATCCGCAGTGGCGAATTCAGCCTTCCGAATTTCAATCGAAAGTCCAGATCCTCCGACCGACCCTGCCAAAAGCTTTTCAAAAGTAGAGCCCTGTGCTTCCATAAGTTGCGGAAAATCCGCCCATTTGGGCACCTCCGACACATTGGGGTCCAGCGGAGCACACAGCGCCGACCTCGATACCACAGGAAGGTAACACATCGGGGCAAACGCTGTGCGCAACGCACCCGAAAGGCGTATCATCGCGAACGAAAACATCCAAAGGAAGAGCATGATTGATAGTGGTATGCGCATAAGTCGCACTGCTCGAAGGAAAATATCGAGAACATAAATGCTCGAGTGATGGGCAGTAGTGGACAATGCCTCCTTTATCTGCTCTGTGTCAACAACGTTCTCTTTGTCCATGATGGGACTTTTCTTGCGCTTTGATCGCGGAGGCGCCGCGCGATTACGCCGAGGGGTCTCAGCAATAAAGACGGGTTTCGAACCCGCACGACGCCTCGGCTTCGAGGCATCTGTAAAAGTGCTTGTTGTACCGGGAGAATCAAAATTTTCGAACCGCTCTGGGCTAACGTCCTTGTCTGGAACATCTTCCCATTCACCTCCTCCAAGTGGTTCCTAGGCCAATTGCTGGTGCATGAGACTAAATCTTGCACTTGGGTAGATCAGGTACTTACCCCTTCCCCGTCTTCGCCTTCGAACACTCTTTTCATGCGCATTGTCGAAACAATTAGGACAGAAGTCTGAGAAGATACGTGTTCAAACAACGTTTCACTGTTCGGCTGCAAATCACTTTGTACACGTGACCAGAAATTGCAGAGTTTCAAATTCCGACTGGAAGCTATCCTCGACATCCTTCCGGAGATTTTCAGGCATAGAACTTCGGAGCAAAGATCCGAAGCATTACAGGTTCTTTGTCTAGTGAGTCAGTATATCGTTCACTGGCTGCGAGTATCATCTGGCAAATTTGTCCATTGAGCAAGGGGCGAATCAGGACCAATATGTATCTAAGAGAGCTGCACATCATTGAACCACTCAGAAGTGACCAATCACAGCAGTCGGTTTGTACTCTTCCTCGAGGAACTTGATCTCCTCCACCGTAAGTTTCACGTCTATTCCAGCTACAGGCGCCAAGTTAATGGCGCAGGAAGTGCTTCATGCAGGCACCGCCACTTACCAATGATATCTTTCAGATTTGCGACGCTCGTGGTTCCAACAATAGGAGCAGACACTCCTGTGGGATTGATTTCATTGATCGAGTACCCACATGGACATCAAAAATAACATACCTTCCTTGGTCAAGATCCATGCTATGGCTATTTGGGCCATGGTCACACCTTTCTTCTTGGCAAGTTCCTCGACCCTAATTAACCTATCAAAATCACTGCTTTTCTTGGCATGGAAGCAGCATACCGGTTAATGATAGTTTCGTATGACGATGCTTGGGCATAATTCCCAATGAACCTGTAAAAAGCCATGAGACGGACATCCCCGTGAAGATTTTGAAATACTTGCCAATCAACTTGACCTCTGCTTGTCTGTTGTCCAAGGGGGCGTGTGAGGGCACCACGAGCGAGTGGAGACCATGGAATTGAGCCGACACCGAACATCTTAATATCGTTATTAGTCGCGACGCTGATATCGTCAATACTATAAAAAGAACCTTGAGAGTAGGGAACATCTCGCGCTCCTCCTCGCGATAGAGTAGACTGTAGTGGTTCTGCATGGAGATGAAGGGAGTGAGCTTGTTTGTGATCGCATAGTCTGTGCGAATCTGAGGTCAAATGACGGATGTACCCCCAATTGAGATCTTACTCTGCATGGCTTGGACTGAACGAACGTTAGACTGACTCAACAGAGGAATGAGGTGCACTCACACTGGTACGCCCAGCAAGAACTCATACCGATGTAGCGGACATAACCGGCTTTGACTACGTCGTGTAATGCTTGCATCTTCTCAAAAATGAGCACCGAAAACCAATAGAGAATATGCATTACCGTCTCTTCCATGGGTGTTTCATCATCGAACCTGTGACCTACATATGAATAAGTATTATGAGAAATAGTCAAGCATATTGATGGCTGGACATGCATTGTAGAACGTCGATATAATCCATTTGAAGCCGCTCCAGACTCTTTTTCACGCTTGCAAAGATGTGCTGTTTGGAAGTTCAGAAATTTGAATCGCCTCGAAATCGATCTAAAACATGCCTTCCGGCTGAGGCCATGCTGGTTCACATAACCATTTTGATCTGGATTTTCGCGTCCGGCAAGCTGGTGGATGTTGTATTCACGTCCGACCACATTGAACACCTGTTCGAGGCAAACGTAACGAGAGCTGCACAACGTTATTAATATGTACTACCTTGGTCATGACAACGATTTCGTCGCGGGGTAAATTCAACTTCCTGATCACCCGTCCAAGAATCACTTCCGAATAACCATTCGAATATGTCTGAGAAATAGGTGATACTGTGGTCTAACAAGTTCTGACAGTAGCAACTCACATCGGCAGTATCAAAAGTTTGAATTCCTGCTTCGTAACTGGTCCAAGTGATCAGGGGAACTGTGTACGTGATACCGAGACCGTGGACTTACGCGACCTTGATGTGTTCGGCCGCTTCATCTTCTCCGAGGACCCAATCTTGCCATCCTTTGTTGCCGTATTGCATGGTTCCAAGTATGATTCTGGACACCTTCAGGCCAGAATTCCCCAGCCTCGCTGAGCACATAGATGAAGCGAATGCTTTTCTACGAATTGTAAACGGCAGACTCACTGTATGGCACTTTCCTTGGCGTAGACATATTAGCAGAAGTCACGTCGATTTGTCGACAAACAGTAGGATGCGAACGAGCTCAAATACTCAACCAGAATGGCGGAACGATAGGAAGAGCGCATCTTAAGTGCTTATGTGCAGCTGGCCCACCTGACATGTGCATGTGACTGCTCCCTCTAGGACGGCGCCCCGGACATTGACTGATACCCATCAATTCAAGTATGTATCCAAATTCGAATAGCATTGTTTGACGATAAGGAATTAAAAATACCTTAGATACTGTTGTAAGTCTGTGGCTGCTTCAGCTGAAACTGACTCACCTTCGTGGCGTAGCCTCGCAAACATGCGCTTTATCATTTACATGTCCCACTACCCAGAACTCGGGAGCCCGCTCCGTGATCGATATATGCTTGCGCACCTGGGTGGCAGCATTGCAGTAATAGATGAGTTTGATGGTGATGGTGCACTTCCAGGAACCCTGACCAGTATATTGGCGTTGGTAGGGTCGATAAGCAACCAAGAATACTAGTATCTTCCCGTGGAGTTGAAAATATGTGTTTGGTCAGTGCTGAGAAAGAGCATTCCGAGTATAGCCTTGCTGTGGGGGATCCTATTTGACGAGAAACCTGCCTGACTCTCTGTGTATTGAACGTTAGTGACTGTCAGTAAGTACGTTGCTAGAGGTAGACCATTGATAATGCCGCATCACCATGGACCTGAACATGGTCTCTCGGGTCCATGTGTGTTACGAAAAGGTGAACTTTAATGGCTTCTTTTCAGTCGACCCCGACGTGGGCGACTGTCCTCCCGCTTTCAGTTAGACCTAACACTAAACGCCGCGTAATTAACATACAGGATGGCTCGCCTGCGACGCGACACGCTTTCAGCGTCCAGCACAACCCACTCCCCAACGTCCACCTACTCCAGCTCGCCTATGCCAAGTCCATCAATTTCCAAACCATTTCGAATTTTCTCGACAGGGACGATATTCTTCACGTATTCACTGGATCTTTCCTCGCATCCAGTTCCGGGTACTGCGTCTCGGGCACAAGCAGTTACCGCCGCACGCGGTGGTAGTGCTGGACATATACTCGGTTTATTGGCAGCGCTTCCTGCTGCTGTAGAACCTATGCTCATAGCGAGTTTGGGCGCGTCATCCGACGGAATTCGACTGCGAGATGAGTTAGAGGCAGGTGGAGTACGTACAAAATACTGCAAAACCTGGCCCGGTCTCGGTGTTCCATCTGCATGGGTAATGCATGCCCGTGATACTGGTGAAAGGACTGTTATAAATCACAACCCGCTTCCAGAGGTGTCCCATGAAGATTTTATTGCCTTGCTCGGCCCTGTTCTTGCGCCAGAGAACTATATTGGCATTTCCCACCCCCAGCCATCTCAGCCACCTCCGAACCCACCTTCGCCCGCTCCCGTCTTCCCAAATGCATTTGTTTCCACTCCACCACCGAGGTCTAGTATGACTTCTAGACCTGCAACAGCTCCTGCAGGAAGCGCCGCTCCACATATGGCGATCGTGCCCACTCTAAGTCCACTTTCACCAGCACCTTTTGACTGGCTGCATTTTGAAGGACGGAGTATCAAAACCACGCTCTCCAACATTCTTGGAGTAGATGGTCTTGCACGTGAGCGAAAGTGGCGAGCACATTGTGTTCTCAGCGTGGACCTCGGCCGAAGGGCGCGAGAAGGTGTCGAAGTTGTATGTGCTCTTCGTGCTTTTCTGAACCGTACTTTATTTGACCATTGTATGCAACCAGCTCATCCCCCACGCAGACGTTATCTTTCTTACAGCGCAGACATTTCCATCGCTCTCTAACCCCCAACCTAACGCTGCCAACCCTGGCCCACCTTCCCCGCGCGCTATCCTTCTTGCACTCGCACGTCACGCACCTCCACACGCGCTGCTTATATTGTACGGAGGTGCCCTCGGTTCAGCCCTCCTCTCGCTTCCTACTCGTGAATACCTCCAGTCCTCTTCCTGGTCTCCACCTCCGATGGGTAGATCCCATGCACATACCAACTCTAACTTACATTCTATCATCTCCACCGCAGAGGGTGTTGAGAGCGTGCGCAGTGGCTCAGAATTTTGGGCTGGCCGCCGCAGCCCCGAGTCAAGCGGGTTCACCATGGGTATCTCCTCATCTGTCGGAAATCGTGACAGCGGGTACTCAGAAGACCATGACGACGAGCCGAGAGGGCGCACGTCATCGGCGGGGGAATCCTTCCACCCACTTGATGATGACGACGACGAAGACGACGCGAGGTCCACACATACCACCCGCGGGACATCCTTGCCCCACTCACTTCCCAACCCTCCTATTCGCACAAACGGTCATGGCCACAGCCACGCACACGCACGTCCTCCCCAACATGTACAGAGCTCTATACCCGTGCAACCTTTACCACCGCCTTCGGAAGACCCACAAGACGAAGAGGGCGCTCATTCCGCGTTCGTCGCGGGGATGATCTGGTCCCTCAGCAGGCGCATTCTTCCAGGGGCGCCATATACCCCCGTGCAAGCGGAGGAGAAGGAAGTAGACGTCACTGCGCGGTGGAGGCTTGACGAGTGCCTGCGATTTGCAACGGAGTGTGCAGGGCGCAAGGCTTGTGGATGCGAGTGGGGCAACTTGGCTATGGAGATGAGAGACATGGGGTGGTTTGATTGATTGATGAACTTCTGAAGAAAAGTATTCCGGCACCATTTTAATGTTTGGCAGATTGCGATACCCTTTATTCACATACCCTCACGTACATTTAGTTTTACACTGTGCATATACCCCCCATTTTCAGAGGTGACATATCGGCCTTCCTCGTTACTGATTTATATATATAAGATATTTCTTGAAGGCGCGTCTGAAGGAGTCAAAGCATTCACTGCCATGGTAGAAGCACGAAGTCGCAAGGAGGTCGGGCCGTACGGCCGTAAGCCTGGTGGCTTACGTACGCATATACACATGGTTCATTCAAGTTACATGGTAAACACTTCTTTTCCTTAGCTTGTACCTTACCCTCGTCGTCGCCCCGCAATCCGAAACGTGGTTCTGTTTTGTTCGTGTCTCTTCAGTGTTTCTCGTCGTTGGCCACAACTTGTTTCCAGCAGACTTGAAACATTCAGTACCGTGCTTGTGCGATACAACAAGACACTGGGTTGCCGCAGTGTAAGCTACGCACACTGTGATATAACACGGTCATGATGCATGTGCATGACTCGGAGGGACCAGCGTTCCCTCTGTCCTGAATTACCTGTTGTTCTTCTGATAATATGAGACTCTGCTCATCTCACAATTAGCGAGATGCATCGGGTCTAATTTTGTATGGATCTTGGCTCAGCCTTGAAACGGTCAGTACTGTCCTAGATCTCTGGACTATCAGTGTAAGCCATCAATTCTTTACTGAACACAGCGGGTGACCAACATGCGATGCCAGACTAGGCTACTAGTGCAATAGCATCGCCATCGTATGCATCAAGTGTACGATCAGATGCACCAAATATAGTGCGCTGCTATTTCTCTTATCGGACTTTGCGCCATGCGACCTTGTTACAAACAGCTCTCAGTCAGCCTCGGGCTCGACCAGCGAGGCCGACCGATGTGGCTACAGGGTTTCATACGGAACATCATCGATCATTCCGAGAATCACTTTGGAAATAAGTTGCCGACTCATCACTAATTTCCCGGTGCATGTTCAAATAGTCGCATCCGAGTTGGTACTGGTTTGCAAATCAAAATTAACTCTAGTGTTATTCAATGGAGGGCTTCCCTTTTCCCTGATGTCACACCGCAATACTAACTTCACTCAATCAAGGATATTGATCTAACTGGCACATGATGCCAATTTTTAGCGATACAAGCGCTGGATGGTGGTATATCTAGCACGGACACTAGATCGTTAACACCCCATCATCACTCGCTCACACCCATCCCTCGAATATGACCTTCATCTCAAATGATCCCTTTTGGTGGTCGTTCCTCAATTCGAGTATTTTTCTAAATTATTGGATAGGTTTGTTGTATCAGTCGGCAATGTCTCGATCTCACATCAACTTACGGTTTCGCAGTTTCTGCCTGCGTCGTGGTGGTATATGATTGGGGTGAGCATGACAGTGTTTGAAACCTACTGATATTCTCATGATATTTCCAGTACTGACACTCGGACAAGAGGTGGGTCGAGGTTATCGCTAGAACAGTCAACTCGCTAAGAATGGTGTTATAGATTGAACTAATCTGGGTAAGTAACAGAGTCCCATATTAGAAGAAAGGAACATAATATTCGGCAGAGGCAACGCTGGTCTCTCATGACTGTGCTGTACCTGGGTGTTCGTACTATATGTTATACTATAGCGTGGTCGGCAGTTGTACTGACACCAAAATATTCTAGATACGTTGTATTGGAATACCATATTCTGTGTATGTGCCGAGGCCAACCAATTGGCACTGTGCTAATAGCTTATCTCCGATGATTAGTGCCAATGTTCTGTGTATGTCTCATATGCACTGTGCTTGATTCTTCTGACCGGCGGCACACAGTAAATATGACATTTGCCTCACTGACAGATGCAGTGAGTATTTCGCAACCATCTCATTCCCATCCAATGGATTCACTCATTTGTAGGGGTGAGTGAGATTCTGACCATTGACCTTGGCTCAACATAATGACTCGATAGGTGTGAGTCGAAGCGCTTGATTCTAGTACGAGGTGATCACTGATTGGGTATTTCAGGCAATATCACATACTCCGCAATGAATGGGACATATATGGTCATAATTGCTATGTTGTGCGGTGAGTTACCCAGCTGCAACACCTCAGTGATATCGACTCGACTAAAACATAATGCAAGTGATCATGATTGCTCAGTTACATGCCATGTATCAGAGGTCCAGAATGATACTTATCTTCCTTGTTATCATCTTCCTGGCTGTTAACATCGCCTGCGGAGTAATTGCGGCAATGTTACTCAAACGTACTATGGGAGGTGAGCTTTACTTGTTGGCTTGAAGAACATTGCTCATTGGACAACCACTAGAGGAGGCAATACTCTTTAGCATGCATTTTTGCGTTTATGGCTTTGAGGAGGATTACCGGCTCCTGTTCTCAATGATTTGGACACTCAACACTGTCTGGGAGGTCCTCGCACTGTCTCTTCTAATCTGGATTGCTCTAAAACACTTCCGTGACCTGCGACGACTCGGTCCCTCGACAGGATTGATCATCAGAGGCTGTTTCAGAGTGCTAATAAAATCTCAAGTGTTTTATTTTGCAAGGTGAGCTTGTAGTGTACATGTGGTTATTTTTTCGCTGAGGTTCCACGCGTGCTAGCTTTCTTTGCGTCTTTTGCATCCAGTTTAATGGTATCTTCACGGTGCGCTGGCAGTCGCCGACATCTGCTTGTAATCACTATTTATCATTTCCATAGTCTTCAGACACTACGGGAGTTCTGATACTCTTTGGAGCTTCTGACATTTTATTGAATGTGCAGATGTTCGTGCTAGGACCACGCCTTATCCTCAGTGTGCGAGAATATCACGCTGACCTCGTGGCCGGCTCTGATGCGGAAACTAGCATGGAGTCGATTGTTTTCCAGGAGCGTGTACATATACAAACTAGTAGTATCGTATAGGCGGAGGTTTGCCGAGTGCTCAGTAGAGAAATTTGTTGGATAAGTTGCACTGGGCCCGAGGTGCCGCTGAGCCTTGTCAGAAGAACGACTGGAATTGCTGAGCTCAACGACAATAGGCTCAGATTTCTTAACTCACGCGCGCGCCTCTCACAGGAGACATTTCAAAAACTTCAGAGTGCTAAACAAACACCGTTGTAGGTCGAGGGCGACAATAAAGGATACATTAATTTTGAGTTGTCAACGCTGATCTTGGTCGAGGTGTTGAAGTGGGCGTCGAAATCCTAGAACTCTGCCTCTTAAATGGAAGTCCGCGAATCAGAAATAAGCTTAACTGTGCCGTTTATGGCTGTCAATAACCGACACTAACACGTTTTCAAAGTTGCTCACTGAAGTCGGAGACAAAATGCTTCTGCTTAATACATCCCGGAAAGGGTTTGAAGTGGCAATGTGACTGGTTAATGATCTCGGAGTTGTCAGTAGTATATTGCCAATTGGTCACCCTTGTCGATGATCCTCAGACATCCAAGCGGCGCGTCACTGAGTCCGGCTTTATGCAGGATGAGTAAGACATGATTTTCGATTGTGATAATGGTTGTGGCTTACCAGCAACTAGCCTGGTCCGAGGCCCGCAAAGAGTTCATTAGCAGAGATATTCTATTTGTAGCAATGGTGGGCACGTTCTACATTGGCAATGTATTCAATATCTTACCCTTCGCAAATCACTAGCACTGCGAGCCGTTCACAAAGAATATTGAAAGAACTCACAGGGCGCATATTAGTGGGATTGAGCAAATCACGATAACTCCCTGAGTGACTATTGGAGCCATCCGCTAGATCTAATAAAGGAAAAGAGATGTTCTTCCTAAAGGTGACAACGCTGGACAATGCTGGAGTATTTGCGCCAGGTAAACTGAGATGGTACAGTTTTGAGGTAGGACACGGGCCACAATTCGTGATCGTGTCATGACATTTCAACGTCCTCACCATCGCTGGCATCCTCCCAACCGTCCCCATCGCCCTCATCATCATCTTGAACTGGGGAGGGCATGATACCCAGCGCATCGAGGGTTCCAAGAAGTTCTTGGACGTGTTCTAATATAGGCGTATCTGGATCTGACTGTGACTCGTGCAACTAGACCCAAAGAAGTCAGTACTAAGATATTGACCCACAATGAATGAAAGGAAGTCGCGCTTGCATTGCAGTGGGACTTGCAAGATGCGTAGAAACGAGAGAGACTAACCATTTGGCAAGTTTCCAAGCAATCCCTCGAGTCTCTGGCTATATCCTCCCAGGTAAGCCCTTCGCTTCCTTCTACTTCACCTCCCTCTTTCTGGTGTTCAGCCACAAGCCACCACCCCCATCCCATGAGGTACCAGCCTTCTACCGAGGAATCATCGGACGCAAGGACATTTTCCAATACATTGAGAGCATCATGGTAAGCACCACACTCCAGGAGCAGCTTGGCACGCGCAAGCCGCACGGAAAGAGGAAGTGCTGCGACCAATGCTTGGTTATGCGCAGGAGGCGCATCTGGAGAGGAGGGTGGGAAAGTGAGAAGTGCAGCTAGTGCCTCCTCCGTTTTTTCTTGACTGAGGCGGACGCTGGCAAGACATTGCAGAGCCTCAAGATTATGTGGATCGATTTGTAGAGCATTCGCCAGAAGGGAATCGCATGTTGACGATGCAGCAGGATCAAAACTTTTTGTCCAAAGAACATCAAATGTTTCACAAAGGCTCTCCGATTGGTAAATTGAGGACGCACCATAGATCATACTCGGGGTCCATCCATACCTCGACCATTCCAACGTAAGCCCTCACGATATTGCTTCTCACCTCATCCTCTCCTTCGTCCTGTTCATCTCCCTGGGTGGGGGAAGGTGCCTTGCCTTTGAGTTGTGTCTGGAGGATGTCGATGGCTGCCTGGTAGTGTTTCAAAGCCGTGTGTGGATCCGCAGAGAGTTGTGCAAGATAAAGATGTGCTGAAGGTGGCGGAGGTACAGGAGCCGTTGGATGTGGTGGGAGTAATGTCAAGAACAGCTAAGGGTCAGTAAATGATCAGCAGGCGCATAACCCAAATCAAGAGACAATTTCTACTTGCCTCTCTCGCTTCGTCCACTTCCCCAGTTTCGAGGAGCACGACACCCATCATCTCCTTCGCTTGATTTTTTTCACTCATCGACCCATCATCCCTCACAAGGGCACGATCGATGAATTTGCGCGCCAGAGGAAAGTCACACTGTACGATGAGCTCTTGAGCCTTGTCAAGGAGAGCAGAAATGGCTGGAGTTGCTGAACTCGACGATGATTGTGCAGATTTTGTTACGGTGAGTGCAGACTTCTTGGCTTTTGCGCGTGTTCGACCCATTTTGAAGTCGCGATCAGACACTCGAAAGTCAGTGATTCAAGCATGCAATCCACTTGCTGGTGGGTAGGACCCCAGAAACCACTACCAGCTAGTAAAAAAGTAACTTGTCCCAGGAAATCGACAAACACCACCACTGAGCATAGCAGGTTCACCAAAACTACAGCCGTCGCTAGATGAACGGGCCCCTTGAAGGGGCTCCTATCAATATCGCGTCGTGTACTAGTGTCACGTCTATGTTCTAACTTGGCACGTGCGTTTTTAGGATGCATCAGGCTCGATTCGCCGCGACGGTCATCCCCCCTGGAGAGGGATCATGTCACTTACACGAATGTTTGAAAATCATAGGCTCGGCCATTGGGATCCGGGAGCCAAAAGGACATATTCCCTACTCGCATTGACTCGGAGCAACGTAGCGGTTTCGCGACGCTCCCCTTGAACGATTGGCGAGTAGAACCAATTCGAAATTCAGGCTACATACGATGACGAGCGACCAATGTCGTTCCTTGTGGGTATGGCAGCGGTATTCACTCAAGATACGGCATTCCGCTCGGAATTCAGCTGTAATGACATCAACATTGTCACTGCAGTGCCTTGTTCCTCGATCACGATCGTGGGCCCGTGTGACAAGCTTAGCCACCCGCAGGTCGGTAATGCATCTCCAGGTTTGTAACGGCCGTCATGCTGACCCCTTGAATGTCAGCTTGACAGAGGAACTATGCAGATGGCACAATCAAATATATGCAATATAATATCTCCCATTACATCCTTACACGCGTCATTGGTAATTGCGTTTTGCACGGGGATTCTGGACACATTTTCCCCTACCAATATAACCGCAAGTCAGTCCGTGGGCTTCCTTCGCCCTGTACCAGGTACTTTCTAGTAATTTTATCTTCTTTTTGATCCGCTGCAACCGTGTTCCAGATGTCCGCATCAATAGGCATCCTTGTTCGTAGGTGTTCTCGTGCTGTCAGTACCTGAATGACTTACTCTGCGGCAGAAGGATCATTAAATGTGGAATTAGGAGGAGGAACAAAAGCAATCCTCACGGGCGTTGATCACTGACAGAAGATTCTCGACGCCAGCTCAGTGGTATGGGACAAGAATAATTCAGAGCGCCACGGACTCTGCGAATCAACGCATCAGCTCGCAAGATTCAGGGTCTCCACGCCAAATTTGGCTAAGTTATGCTGAAGGAAGGTGAGCAGAGTGTTCCAATTGACAATAACAGCCGTGCAGTCAAAATTCCCGATGTGCAGCATGAAGTCCGAGTCGCTACTGAGCAGAAGCCTAGTGATATACAGCTTATCGTTTAGAAGGGGCAAACCCCAGGCCTCGAGGTATCTGAACGAGATGTTTGACTTCGCTTTCCGCTACACCACCCGTCATCACAGAGGGGCCTAAGACGCAAAAGATCTTTATTTTGATTGGATCTCTGGCGGAAACTCCAAATATTCCACAATCACATTCCGCGGTACCATCGTCTACAAAACTGCAGAAATTGGTCCCTTAAAAGGTTTAAGCTTTCATGGTTGACATTTTCACGCAGCATGTCATGTCCTATGCTTCTCATGACGTCGGAAAGCCGCAAGCTCCGCAAAACCTGCGACCGATAATTCAGACATCTTACCTGAGATCTTGCATTCCTGTTTTCGGGGGTCCTGCTCGCTCAGGGCTAATATTTCTCGCCCGAATCACTGATTTTGTAACCCGAACAACGCGCTGGGCTCCTTGTCTTCCAGCGCTGGCAGGAGCGAATTTCAATTGCTGGCAGATCTAAGATGCCTCACTTCATCGCCTACATCCTCCCATGCACTTTCCTCTAACGTCTTGTCTCCTAATGCTGAAAGGAACGCTTTCCCGCCGCTCGCAGAAAATATGACACTGCAACACTAGGTAGGGGGGCAATTATGCCAAAGCCCGCAGTAAGGCTTTCGGACCAGCTTAGTGCTCAATTAACAAATACAGCATCCAAAGGTGAATTCTCCATTCCTAAGGATGATCTACCACGCAGGCAAGTTATGTGGTCAAGTTTAGGACACAAACTACTCATACTCGCGCAATGTCCATCAGGGGATAACACTTTGTTTGTAAGGATGTGATATGGGATCAAATAATTCGGAAAGGGACAGTAGGAAATGCTTGTATTTGCTGAATATTGTTCTTCATGTCGATGACTTATTCGCCCGAATTCAATCGCCTTTCGAATATATGATAACTGCAATGCCCATCTAATACGAAGCAAGGCAATTTGGGGTGAAATGATTGAGATATCTGACTCCCATATCAACAAGCTAGTAATCCCCAATCTTTGAATGATACCGTCGAACCAGTTGTGACCAGAAATTCGAACTTTGCACTCAACATGAGTCGCAAAATCCGTTGTCTGAATGGTTATTTATTCATGTTTGTTTCTAAAGCCTTTACACAACAAGTGCAAACAAATACAACCTCTTCCGAACCTCGAGGTCCCCACAAATCTGGTGTCTGCATTGTTCTAATATCATGGCGTCCATTTTGTCTCCGTTCCGAAGGGGTTACAGGCATTTGGTACGTACTACTCGGCACAAATCGTTAATATCCTTGGCCAACACACCCTAGCAACACCTCGCACATGAACAACCAGTCATCTTTTACTCTTGCGTCCTCGGGCTTGCGGGACCAGTCCTTGCTCTGACCGTGCCCGCAGTCAGGAGGAATTGGCTCGGATATACTCCCGCGGAGCCTATACCTACCTCATATCCTGGTACGCCCACACAGTTTTGGTTCGCATCATGATGTCCTAAACGCGACTCTTCCCTTCAGTGCCGAAACGGCCGAGAAAGCCTGTCCAAGGCTATGAGGACGAGTAGAGTAATAGATAGTCGGGCTAGAATCATAGATAGGCAAGTTTGCTCCATCACTGCTGTGCATTTCACTGACGAGCAATCAGTTCATAAAAGTCCCTTCATTATATCACGATATATCGACTGCCATACGTGTGTATTAGGCAAGCCATCGGAGAGTATCCATTCTTTACCTTGATCAAATACCGTGAATTTCCTCGCGAGAATGTACTGATGGTATGTGTCAGTTAGTATGCTCTTACGCTGTCACCCGCACCGCCAATTACGTTGAATATCTATTTCCGCGCTTGAGAGGCGCAGCCCCAAACCTTGAGCTCCCCCTGGAGCACGGCGTTCAGAACCCTTTTTGCGAGTATATGATAGGAATGGCATTTCCACCACATTAGCTGTGAATGAGCTCCCCGAGGCGTATGGTGCGTCAGCGGAGCATGTACCGACACCACGATCATACTAATAAGACCCTCATCAGGCCATTCCCCTGAGACTTCTATATGCGCAGCCAATTACGCAGTTGGAGCCTTTGATTTCCCATCATTACATCTCACCCTCTCCACATAAACCACCCTAAGATGACCACAACGAAATGGCTATGTAGATCAAATCATCTGGCATTAACTGAGTCCACGTCCGATGGATTGCGGTCCATGGAGCTTTAAATGAAACAGCAAATCTCATGCTGCTCAAGAGTGGGGAGGACATAACCAATACCTGTTGCCATGCTCGCTTTTACGACTAAGCGAGGCAGTCTTGCCAAGAAAAAAAACGATATTGTATGCCCATTCGTAAAGACGGTGTCATCATGCATTGACATCGGAATGCGTCGCATGGACGTTCATAGGGGTGATCCCGATTTTTATTTCCCAAAAGGCTCGTCCATATACTTAATCGTTGCTAGTCAAGTTAAATGAATCAAAAAGTCGCAGCACTACTTACGTAACCAACCGCACTCTGCACAGTGCGTAATGGCGGGGGAGCACTGAACGTCGTCAGGGAAAATTCATCTGCATGGGCATAGTCTTCGTTGTAACCCCATAGCGCTCGGTGCATTCTCGTGACCAGCGCAGCATGGACGGTAATTTGTACACTTCCCAGGCGATCAGCGTGGTAAATCGTCGACGAAATTCAATACCGACCTGGACACTAAATCGGAGTACGACGCCTGTACGCCGATCAAATCAGTAATATTCAAGTGAACTTTTGAGATCGGGTACTGACAGGGAATGTCGCGATCACGACGATGAGCACGACGGAAGATGCTACGGGCGCGTTACTCTTTTGTGCCTGAGAGAAAACGATGACAAACTTACCAACCCCGCAGCCAAAGTAGAAGATGTTATGCTGTACAAGGACCCTAAGCACATTAGCGCCCCGTTCGCGTCGGTAGTTGACAATGGCTCGATACAGTGTCAAGCACAATATTTCTACAATGGTTTGGAAAGTATTCGAACAATATCGGATGGCTCTCACCTAACTCGGCGATGACCATGAGCACATACACATAAAGTACAGCAGAGGTTTCACCCGTCTTGGAACAGCCCAGGATCCCGGGCCCGATCCAATTGGTGACTGAAGAAGCGCGAATATTCACCAAATAGTTTACGGAATACGAGGAGCCCTTACCGATTATCGAGGAATTGTACTTCACGAGAATGCCAACAATGGGCGTCAGGAGAAACTGACGCTGTTAGCCGGTGCGGTGTGACGGAATAATAAGTCTCACCATGATACTGATGATGAACGCCCACAATATCCGTTTGGATCGGTCCCAAATGATATATGTGCGTACAAAAAATATACCTGGATACATATGATCAGTCTTGGCTGCAGTGGTACATGGTGCATATGAGGCATACTTTCTGCTGAGACGATTATCAGCATACCGAGATCTGTTGAACGTTACTCGGGTGAGATCACGGGCACCGATAGACAAGCCCGGGCACTTACATGAATTCAGGGAATACATTGTTTGACACATCTAGACAAGGAACGTTGAAGGTACGTCCGGTGTGCGTCTAGACGGGAACTCACGCTGAGCGATGGATGGCTTTCCAGTGACCCTTGATGAGATTGATAAATGGGGGTAACATCTCAGCGCGGGCGAACTCACGACTTGAGACCACAGCTAGATAAAGGAAAGGCACATATCGACACACGAGATAGAGATATTTGACAACTCTCCAGGTGGACCTCGTGATAAATGGCAGCTGACGAAATGAGACGATAGTATTATCACTGGGATTGGAGCTCGCACCTCTTCATCCAAAGTAATGATATAGTCATACGCCTCAATTGATCGAATAGTGTTAGTTGGAAAAGGATTAGTTTAGCCGCTTTGCCTACCCAAAGCGTCACTAGAGCCACTGCCACGACAGGGTCACCGTCATGCAAAAACATGCGATAAGCATGATAGGACATACCGTAAGCAAACTGCGACGTTCATGAACGTCAGAATAATCTCATTTCACTAGATCGCCACTAGGCAAACGCACCTTCATTCTAATGAGGGTATCAGGGCTTGCAACATCTATACTCAGTCGCACTAAGGATGTATGCATGACTGGGCGAAAGAGAGGGCAAAGCACCCAAGCGAGTTTTCCATACTAGTTTTAGAGGTTCTCCGATTCCCGGGTTCGAAAATGCATTTTTGCCATAGAGAGCAATTTTACAGAGTGGATATAAGGAAAAGGCGATAACAACGCAAGTTCTGGATTTTCCTTTTTTAGCGATAGCCTCGGACCTTGAACATGCAGGGCAAGTGGTGCTTGGGGCGGTCGTCAACTCATATCTACAGCATAACTGAGAATCCCCTTCGCACTCGAATTTCCCATGATTGCGCGGATATGAAGTGCCTGCAAGCAAAGGTGGACCTTGAACGGAGGTTAGATATTCAAATAGCGCCAGCTTCTGGGTTTCTTTTTGCAACGATGCTCTGCGAGATATGTCAACTGGTCGAATCGACTGTCGCCGGTTGGTATCGCCTTTCACGTACATGGTGAGACGGTACCGCGATTTAAACTGCTCAATCTAGGCTACCGGTGTAAAAAGACCTATCTGCGTGTGTTTTAGTAGGTCCCCGATCAATTAACTCGGACTGCGAGACCGCGAGAGTAAGTTGGAGGCACCAGGCAACAAGACATGGGTAATTTTACTCACATTGACTCCACAGGGCCGCTTGAGATCTGCGAATCATGCAGAGTATCTCATTGACATCGAAGTTAGCGCTGTTCATGTTATCAAGTCACACCACAACCTGATGGACATTAATGATCGACCACTTCTGGTACCACGACGCCTAAGCAACTAGTTCATTGAACTGTGTAGCTAGGCGCAAGACGGCGAAGTTACCTGTTAGGATGGTAAGCAGACGGAATTAAACATTGCGGTGGAGTATTGAGAATTTGGGAAAACTGGTTTGCCTGAGACTGCCTAATAGTCGGGAGAAGACAACATTGAGTTCCACGCGGTGCTCATGCACACCGTCAGTAAGCGAAAAAGTAATAAGCGGTAGTTTCGCGACACAAGCCTCGCGGTGACCACCACGTTGAACGGTGAACTTTGAAGAATGCCCAAACGTGGTTACCGGTGGACGTACTACAAGTGATGATTGGATGATGATCAATGATAGAAGCCACGAGTTTCGACTCTATTGTGTTTTTTTTGCAGTTTAGCGGGCTTACAGCGGTTTGGCGATACCTTCTCGCCGAAAGGTGTCCTTTAAATAAATTGACATTGACATTGAAAATTTAATATTGAATTGAAACATTTTTGAGGTAAAAATACATATGAGAATTGGTGCAGGTTTAAAGTTATGGGCGCTTAAACCGTGAGCTTGACGTTCACCTCGACCCCCAAACGTCATGCATTGTCCTCTCCCATCATTTTTTTTATTCGGATCATGCCACCCCCGTAGAAGCCCGGAATCGTGCAAGAAAAATATTAACAACTGCAGGGAAACATGCCCTTCAGGTTTGGAATAATCCAACCGAACTAGTATTTAACAGACCACCTCCAATTACGAATATGTCTTGTGACGTTCCGTTAAACCTCGGTAACAGTTGAACTCATTTCCAAGCTCGGGTCACGCTGCATCTCCCCACAGCTCCATATACTGTGTGTACTATTCCGATTTCACTTAAAAGGGCAGACATCTACCCAGTCCTCCCCCTTCCCCACACACGGCTCTAGCTCACCGTTCACCACAACGGCCAGACTATAGTAATGCCCTCCGTCATCAGTTTCGACACCTTTCGCCTCCGGTGGCGGTCAAAGTCTACTGCCAAACCACCCCTGCCTGCTGCTGAGGACGACAGTGATCGTTCATCTTCGCCTGACGAGCCGCGGCGTATCAGTCTTCACGTAAAGAGCGCGCGAGACCGACCCAAGGCCCTCCCCGGAATACCCACAGCGATTCACGATGAAGTCGTGAACGAAAAGACCAGCGATCATTTTCTCGAGCAACCAGTGGAAGCAACCGGGAAGCTCGTCGGTCTCCTAAGGTGAGTTCGGGCATCTCTTTTCCATGGCTCTTGTGCGGAGGTGGTTGCAGCGATGGATGTTATTGGAACTTTAACTTCTATTCGCTTTTCATCTCGGGCTATGTTCCGAGGGTTTCATCTACCATTTCGTTGACTTTTGTCTTTTACAGGTCAAATACGAATATTCATAAATCATCACCACCAACGACGAAACCATCATTGATACGTCGCGTAACCTCTAGGTTACACATTACTGTCCCCGCAACTCCCTCGCATGCAATACCCACTCCACCTGATGTGAAACACTCCCCACGACCTCCTCGACCACCCCGCGTCGTTCTTCCTCGGTCTCCCACGCTTCCCAACTCTTTCGCCTCACGTGAGAACCGCGAAGCTGCGCTGCGCGAGCGCGGTTTGCTCCCGCCCATGAAAGATCTCAGCGAACAGGAGCGGGAAGCTGATGAACGGCTTGCGCCCCTTCCTGCCCCTGACAAACAGCAGAGTGGCTTCAGTGCGGCATCAAAGATTAAGGAAGAATGGATGTCTATAAATCGATTGTGTTCCTCGGATTCCGTCTACCCAAGACAGCTGCCCAGCCTTAGTTCGCTGGCAACAGGGGCACCCCCGCTGTCGTATTCGGCATTTTCATCACTACCCCAGCCTACAACATGTGATTCCGATCATTCTCGCGCGGACCTTAATGCCGAGATGCCATTCAGAGGAAGATCCTCAATTTCCAGTAGCGTCCCACCCCTTTCCCCATCTTCACACCTAGAAGTACTTGAGGAAGAGCCTGCAGAGCATGTGCCTCCAACACCGCCGCCACCGCCGCCGCACCAGATTCAGCCGCCCATAATTATATCCACCCCAGTGGAGGATTCTTTTTCCCCGGGTCAAGCTATTCTTGCGGATAGTCCAATTTCTTCTATCTTCTCTACTCATCTTGCACCTCCTGAATCGCCATATCAGCCGCATACATCCACTCCGGACAAGGACAACCCTTCATGCCCCGCTCCTCCTCCATCCCGGCGGCGTACGACAGATTCAAATGTTCGTAGACGTTCATCTGTTGGAACACACTTGTCCAGATTCGGTACCAACTCGCTCACGAATTTGCGGCGCTCAGTGATCGGGAGTATAAGATATTCAGGGTCTAGTGCGGATCTTTCCAGTACTTCAAGCCAACATTCCTCTCCACGGGTAGCCATCAGGCCTACGATGCACAACCGCGGAAGCATACTACTCGAGACCAAGGGTATCCAAGATGCAGAGAGTCGCCGACTGAGTGAACTTGCATTCTTGGATTGATCACGGGGATCTTTTAGATTCAAGGGTTCTCCTGTTGAACAATTTAGCTGCTCCGTTACAATTCTAAAGTGGTGAAAATATCCTTTGTTTCATTCCCCTTCACACTTCCTTTTCGGACACTCACACGACATCGCCGTCCACATTCATTCCAAGGCTATTAAAGGCCTGCATAGCGCTTATTCATCCATCCGATATGAAAACCACTCGTTGCATCCTTTTTGCATGTACTTTTAAACTCTTTATCGATGCGATCCATCTCCGCTCTTGGGGTTAGTAGTAAGTACGACCCCGCCCACTTAAATCCTCTCCTTTGATACTATTCGTAGTATACTAGTAATCGATTACCCTTGAACACCTTAAATGGATGACTATCACGAGTTCACCCATAACTTATACTTATGGAGAGTTACGCCACTCCTCGACTTGTCCCCCCGCTGGTAATGTATTACGCTAGACCCAGGTCTTCTCGACACGTAAAAAATGCACCAGAAGGCCTCGTGCAGATCAATAGCTCCCGCCTCAAAGTCTTTAGCATTAGCTTCCACCATCACCATCCCCATTCCTCACCGACATCTTTTACAGCATATTCATCATTTGATCTACACCAAACTTCCATCCAACCATGTCCGAACCAACCGTGACATCCGCACAGCTCAAAGACGAGGGCAACGAGCTATTCAAGAAGCAAGACTATGTACGGGCGATCATAAAATACACCGAGGCCATCGCTTTGGATGATAAAAATGCAGTTCTGTACGCAAACCGCGCCGCTTGCAATCATGCCCTGAACAAGTAAATCTTTTATTTTAAGCCCTTAGGCCTTGTTGTCGGGTGCTGACTGTAAGGTTTTTTTTTATGTAAATAGATTCCTTGATGCCGTTGATGATGCGCACACGGTACTTTTTGCAGTCGCCGGCGTGGGCATGGATTGTTGATGCGTACATGTTAGGCTACGGAAATAGATCCGGGGTATGTTAAAGGGTGGTCACGACTCGCTGCATCGAGAGACGTGGGTCCTCCTGCTCAACTGCCAATTAGACTGAGGTTATTGATCATTTGTTTAAAATAGGCGCTTGCAGATTGGACGAATAGCGCTCACGCATGGCAGAAAGCCCTAGACGCACTACCCAAAACCCAACTAAGCCCCGCAGAACAAAAACAAAAAGATCAATATACCGCTTGTTTGAATGCTGCGAATGGGCGTCGTAATCAGCGCATCGTCCCGCTCTCGATGAGTGAGAAAGCGGGCAAGTTTCCTTGGCAGGTCGCTACGGATATGCTGCCTGAGCTTCGGAGAGCGGGTCATGCAAAAATTTCTAGTAGTGTGGGTTTGAGCCTCGTCTTTGCGTGCTTTCGCTGACTGTTAATCGTGCAGGCTTGGGTCATCGCATCTGCCTACGATGTATTCTTTACAAATTTTTAATAAAAGACGGTATGCTGATACGGCACTAGGAATTCAACAGCGGAGTAGAAATGATGAAGGGGATGAAAAAGACACCAGTACCCGGAAACCCAGATAATTTCATATTCCACGGAAACACAGAAGTAAGAGCCGCTCTACGCACATGTTATATTTCAATGTTGACACTGCACAGGGGCTCATGCTCTTGAGCAATGGGTTCATGCGTGACGATCGCGTCTTTCATATCAATCAACCCAATTGGATTGAGATGTACAATCAACAAGGTGAATCCTGTTCTAGTTTCGCTTGTTGGGATTATACTGACCAAGATTCAGTTTGTTTCGAAGGCACGGCTCGCAAGGCTTGGGATTCTGAAGGACTCGAGGCTATCAAGGATCTGGCGCAGAAACGGTTAAAGGAGAATGGGTGGGACGATGTACGCCCTGCATTAGCCGTGACCGTTCGGTACGCAACAACTAAATCTATCGCTAAGACTTGCTGATCATTCTCTACAGCGCATGGATAATGAGAGCTGGACTAGAAGGCGGTTTACGAGAACAACCTCAAGCAGGCGTAGAGTATTACAGACGAGCTCTCGACCTAGTCGAATGGGGAAGAACGATCTGGAAAGACGTCCCCAAATCCAGCAGAGGAGCCATCTTTGAACATTCATTCCTGATTGGCGTACGGAGTTTGTACCTCAAGATGTTCATGAACGTGGGTCGCGTTTCCCTATATTTTTTGGTTTTTGGACAAGGATTGATCGGTGTGAAAGGCTTACACCGACGATCCTGGGTTGAACTCCAAGTTCCCGCTCGAACAGCTGAAAGAAGAAGCAGAGGACCTGCTCAAAGAAGCGGATATAGCCCTGCGGACACGCGGTGGTGAACCGGTCGACCCCGGGTTCATATCATCATTCATCGCTTATCCCGCTGGACTCGGTCACGCGTATGCCTTCTGCCTCTCCACACTTCCAGCCCCACACTCACCTTCGTCATACCTGACAGATTGCTCGGATTTTATCACGCGCAATCGGCCCGGTACACCAGCAATCCTGTGGAAAGAATGCTGAGCTACGTGAAAGCATCAGGGGAGTACACGACAGCATCCAGCAAATACGCCGAAGATGACGAATTACGCGCATGTGAGTGTCGTGTCCCGCCTGCACCCACACACACGTTTGATGACCGTTTTCTTTTCCAGGGTACCTAAACTGCACCTTGGATTGCATGCGAAACGCTGGTGTCCCCGTTGACAATTTCCTAATGGTCGCGTTCGGCTTACGGGAAACTGTGCCCAAGATGAAGAAGATATGGGCGATCTCTGAGTTGGCTATGGGTGGTAGAGATCAGAAGATACAGGCGAATTTGGATAGGGCTGATGAGCTTATGAAGCGGGTTGCTGATAAGACGTTGACGCTTCAAGATCCTGTGCCTTTGTGATCACGATTCGCTTTTTCATGTGCATTGCGTGTACTCGTACTGCTTGTTGTTATACATAGCCATACCTGAAACAACTGCTAATTTTGAAAAAATTCTCGCAGACCCTTGCCAAGGCGTATCATGCCCTTTTCGATGATATCCTCGGTACCACCAAACGTCGCGCGTAGAAACCTGGTGCGCTGTAGCACAGTCAAAAAAAAAAAAAAAAAAGTACCCCTAAATCCACAATACTCACATCGCTCAATGGTACATGCCCATCGCTTTCCACCCACAGCGGATTTTCCGGAATAGCAAATGTAGAAGAAGGAATAAACACGACGCCTTGAGTATTCATCAGCCTCTCAAAAAGCTCCTCCAAGAGCTGTCCCGTATTAGTCCTGGCAACAACAGGCGAGCCCCCAGACTCCGACTCCCATCCCCTCACAAACCGAGGATGCTTCTCGAAAAAAACCTCTATCCACACAAACATCCCCGCTTGAGGACAGTTGACACTCGCATAACCTGTAGATTCCACTTCGCGCTTGAAAACGTCGAGAAGGAAATCACGGCGGCGCTGGTAGTCCATGCATAGGCTTTTAAGCCACCGACAGAATCCCTCGGTTTTCCAGCCATGTTCGCTGAGCATCTCGGTGACGAACATCTGCCCGAATGCGTGGGGCGGCTGGGTCGATGAATCGGTGTAATCTGCCAATTTTAGGTGGAAGAGCTCGTTGCTTGTGATCCATCCCAATCGCATCCCCGGAGCGAGCACCTTGCTGAACCTGTACAAGACGATCAAAAAAGGTAGCCACGTTCGGTTAGGCGTACTGACGTGTCGATACGAAGCACACGGCCGTCGACGTCCATCGACAAGAATGTTGGTATCAATGTGCTTCTGAAATTCTTAATAAATTCATCAGGATCTGCTGGCGTGCTGTTTGTTTGGGGGATATCATATTGTAGGAAGTAGTAAGGATCTGCGGGAAGGGTGTCAGACGACGTGCGAGGATGTCGCTGAGTCGACTTGCCGTCTTCTATGATAATTAAGTCCCATGTTTGTGCTATGGCATAGATCTTCTTGCGGCGATCCACGCTCAGCGTTGATCCAGTGGGGTTCTGGCCAACCCTGATGATATATGTGATGTGCAATTAGACTGAAATTTGGAAGCTTACGGGATGATGTAGAGTACGTGAGGTCGTCGACCTGATTTTGCCTCGTCCCATTTGATGAGGACTTTTTCTAGCTCCTCAGGGATGATACCGCCGGAATCCATCTTGATCCCAACCCACTTGACGCCGTATGCGAGAGGAGAGTTTGTCATACCTACGCACATCGAGATTAGCAAGTATCGAACAATTTACTGTCACTGACTGGGAAAAGAAAACTCATCGGTCAAGAAATGATCTCCCTTCTCGCCAAAGAGACGAAAGACCTTGGTGATGCCATCAGAGTTCCCCAGCGTCAATGTCACATGATGATTCGGGGGAGTGAATATCAAGTTGGTGAAGTTGGTGATTACATCTCTGCACTGCTTAAGTCCAGCAGCGCGGGTATATGGAAAGGCGTCGCGAATGGATAGAGCGCATTCCTCATCTTTGTAGGAATGTATGATCTGGGCGAGCCCAGAGTTGTTCCGCCATGAGGTGACTGGATCAGATGTGTCCTGTACGGACGGTACTTCGTACATGATTTGGCGGAAGGGATAGAGGGAATGATGAGGATCACCTGAAAGGCAATCGTTTGGCTGCATTCATCGCTATGATAGTAAGATTACCGTTTGCCATGCTGATTAGATCAGTGACAGGGCTTTCGCTGATGACCCGCAGGATATCTTTGAGCGGGTTTGCAACTCGATCCCTAGCCTCGGTCGATAGGTGGTGTGAGAGGTCGGCCCCTTCATTGGTGTCGATTTGGGGATGCTTCATGGAATGGATTTGAGATAAGAGTGGTTTCGGAGCCGATGAGGAAACGGGATCGAGGGACCGAGAAGTAGAAGCGAGGAAGCTAGTTCTGTGAGTAAGAGGGCTCGGCTGGTTGGACCACGTCTATCCTTGCTCATCGCTTGGCTGCCAGCTCAGGGAATGTAAAGGCCAAATAGAGGTGCCGTCCATTCCAAAGTCATCGGCCGCGGGCCCGAGTACAATGAAGTCGAAATACCAATGCCGTCAAGGACTACCGGTGGGGACAAGGGCGGTCCGGTGGGGATTATTGCAAAGTTGGTATGTCGGATTGTTTGAAGGACGTTTTGTCAAGAATTTGAGCGGAGATAAGAGCAACGGTGGCAATTTGCAACGCTTTATAGTCTTCTAACGTCGACAGGATAAGGAGTGCTACTCCTGATCTTCCCCTTTGACAACGCACTTCAAATGAACCGGTTCTGGGCGTGGCGAAGACCTGAGGATTCGCTAGGTCCGCCTCCAGGTCATCCTGAATGGCAAAAGGTGCTTTTCGACTTGTCTTGGCGCGTCTTGGCAGTCACCCAACTGCTCAGTATAGAGCGACGCGCATTGCGAAAGTCTCAATGAGGAGGGAAACTGCCCATTTGTTGAGGCCATGGGTTAACGATTCTGGCGATTTGCCAATAGTAGAGGGTACTTACTTGCACGTGTTCTTCTAGACCTGTTCCGCGGCATAATGAAGCATATCTAACGCAAACCTAGTTCTAGATTTAGTGAGTAGAATATGCCAGTACACGTCGACATAGAAGTTGGTGTTGACGGCATTCCAACAAGACGACTTGTGTAAGGAAGAGTCGTATATGGCATGCCAACCCTGCGCAGCTGCGGATCCAGGCGCGCCACTTGAAAGGGTTGCGAGGGTGATTAATCGCGAGCTGGTGTCTTATAAATGAATGATCACTTGATATTTGAAATGTGGATAGTATGTTGGGCGTTGTGAAAGTCCTTGTACAGTTAGTTCAGCAAGATAAGATAAGAAACACGTAGCATCAGACTCATGTGGCGGTGCCCTGAAACAGGAATGGTCCTCAAACAAAAGAAATCTACTCACACCACTGACAGAAATGACAACCCCGTACGATGTGACCCAGGTCTAGGATGAACTGTAGTTGTTCGGATCTATCCAAGGACGCGATGTGAACTCGACATTGACCGCTTTGGCAAGCCTTTACGCCATGATGCCAACAATGTCCCAATTCTGCAATTTCGTTCCGGGAATAAGGTTGATGCTAGCCTGCCGCTTCTCCAACAATGATGTCCATTCCGTTGTAGAGAACGCAGCAAGTTCTGTGAGAACGTTCAGTGCACAGCTGAGTCCATGATCGCAGCTACTGTCAGTATGATACACAAATTCTGTCAACCCCATGTCTTATAATTCTGAGTCTCGATCAATTTCCCCCATACCCCGCAAATTATGGGACCAGCGAAAGGAGAATTGATCGTAATTTGATCGCTTACCAGCCAAAATTGTAATGCGATGACCACGTGGGATGTCATTCTCGGCGTTTGCCATCCCCCAATTATAAAGGTCATACGACCCTACCTCCCTCTTTGCTCTCCTTTCTATACCACAAACATGATTCAAGATAATAATGAAAAGAACGACTCTGTAAAGCACTCACAGCCCATTCCGATGGCTTCACATCACTGGAGGCATCGCTCCATGTCTGTATCCTCGGAATCCTCCACTTTACCTGGTTCACCGCCGCAAGTGCAGACCCCCTTGAGCCTAAACTCTCCACATGTTCCGGTCGCTTCTCCTTCAAGCTCTCCTATCCTTTCGTTTCTCTCTCAGTCTCCAACTTCAAAATCCCCGTCGTCTGTCCCTTACCGCGGTTTCGGTACTCAACCCTCCTTTGATGGTCGGTTCCCTAGTCGTTTGCCCCCTTACTCTCACTAACTCTTACCATCCAGAAGATAGCCTCGACGAACTTCCAGCAACTGCTCACGCCCGTCGGGCTGGCACAACTGGGTGGTTTGCGCCCGCTCCACCTGCCCCTGAAGCACACAACGACCGTGGAGCTGGGTTGTTAAGGCGTCTATCACTCGGAAGCGCACTTGCAAAGGTACTTACATTTCACCATCCCATCATCCCCATCATTCATATCCACATTCCAGCCCCCCAATATGGAAAACACGAGTCCCACGAGCCCAACCGCCCCACCCAACTCTGCAGTCTCCCCTACCTCTACTACTTTACCCACTTTTCCTGTTCGCAAGGCAAGGCGCTCAGCAACGGTGAGCATGGATAACGGACGCCCACGTCGTGCGCCTTCCCCCATGGGCGAGAGGATCCTGAAGGGTCATTTCGACGGCTTCAATTAACACGCGACCATCCTTGCCATATACCCTTCACACTCTTGCGCGAACAGAACTGTACCACCAATAATGACTGGAGTATCAACATTCTGTCCTCTCACCAACCCTAATGAGCTATATCTATCATATCAAAAACTCTTCAACTTCCAACTTGTATCACCACCCGCTGTCACTTGCTACGTTTGCATCGAGGCATTCCATTCGGTGAGCGATAAGGTTTGGGGAGGGGTACTTGGCTGATTTATGTGTAGATCACCATATACACCCACATTTTGGACTGTTTCTTCGTTTCTCATCTCTGTCTCTGTTCTGTAGTGCACAACTTGTAATTTGTATCGTTTCTATATTCGTCTAGTGCCCTTTCGTCTTCGATTGTATATGTATCTCGAGAATAAAATCATTGGTCCAGCCTTGGGCTGTCGAGCATCGGACGCCGCGTTGTGTGAATGTTTCTGCTCCGCGGTCGCTTGGCGCCATCATGAAGATTAACACTGTGGATCGCTCAACTACACGGAATTTATAGACACAGAGGCTCCCACAAAACGTCCTTGAGATCAAACTTTATCAAGCAGTGTTTTATTTGTGTACACTAGAACATGACTGTGGGCCATAGTGCAAACCCACGATGAACGAATTTCCACTGCCAAGCGAAAAATGACGTGGCAGGGTGCTTATTGAGCACAATGCTCAGTATCGTCTGGCCAGCTTTGTAAGACCGAAGACCACTGCGGAGATAAACCCTCGTATAAATCTTTGAAGAAGACGTCAATATCGTTGAAATTTTGTTCGGCATCCTCCCCAGGACAGCATAATGGGCCAGTGGAGGTGGGTATTGAGTTGGCGCGAGATGGTGTGTCCGGAGGCGATGATCCGCGAGATGAGATGTCGCTGCTCAATGAAGGGCAGGAAGAAGGAGGGGAGGGGATCCATTGGACGTCGTCATCGACATCATACTGCGTGGGAGCACTCCAGCCAATGGGCGTTTGCGTTGTCGTCGTCGGATGACAATCAGGAGCACTCCGTCCAGCGGACGCATCAAAAATCGCACTAGCGTGCGCCGCAGCCAACGCATCCTCGATAGACCAAATAGTCATCGGATTCGGGAGCAAAACGCTCGGATAAGTCGCCCTAGGAGCCACAATACACGGGGCAGGCGCAGGCGCACGAGGTCGAGGGCGGTATTCAAACCCCACATCGTACGGTTTCCGACTCCGGCGCTCTTTGGTGGTTTTAAGAGGAGTCCACTGACACACTTTGCCTCTTTTCTTACAGCTCGTGCATACCGGCTGGTCCCCAGAACACTATCCCAAACATCAGCCAAAATAGAATAAATAAAAAAGCATGGGTGCTCACTTTTGTTTTACGCCGCCTGCAGTGATCGCAAGCATGAACAACCCGGGGATGGGGAGCCTTTGATCGAATGGCGGCAGTAAAATCGTTATCATTTCGAACATCCGAGACTGACTCCTCCCCGCCGACATGCAACGGAAGTGCACCAGGCACAACCGAATATTGGAGTCCCAAAATGGCGAGTAAATCGTCTTCAGATAGGATACCCAGCACTGCAAGGTCGGCAGCTTTTTGGTGATCGTACAGGGGTTGATTAATAGGGGTTGATGATATCGATAGCTGCTCAGCAGAGGAGGAGAATTCAGGGAAACCAGTTCCGCTGACAAGGTCGTGATAGATGGGGAAGGTAGACATTATTGGAGATGATAGGATAGGATTTTTGGGAGGGTGATGAGGTATAAATCAAGATGAAGAAGGGAGGGGTTAGCAAATACAGAACTAAGAGCCTGGCTTATGTAATCAGGTTGATTACATCATAGGTGTTCTGGCCTATGACGACATCACGTTTTAGTCAACGCTTTGATACTGCGTTCGAAGCTTGCAATTGAATGTCATGGCCGAATTTTTCTCCAGGTGTGTGGTGTGGTTGTATCATTGCAATGTAAGCAGGGACGTCTCTGATTCAAGCTGATGCGCCTACATTCAACACAGGAATGCCTTGCCGTTTTGTTTTCTGCTAGGCCAAATACATGCAACCCGATGGTGGTGACCCACATTAATTGGGAGTTGTTCCCGCAATGCAGTCGACTTTTGCCATAACGTGTGGAACCTGGTCACCGCAATCTAGAAAGATGCGCTTTTATCAACTCATACCTTCAGACCATGCTGCTTCCTTCCCTCCGATCACAGGTTTTGTCCCATGCACATTGGTATTGTCGACGGGACTGGATGGATGGCGGGGCGGCTCGGGAATTCAATTGCCCAGGTGCTGCAAGAGCTTTTGAGATCATCATGGCTCGCGAATTGCGACAGCGGCAAGGTGCATGTGGTTCTTGAACAGGATCAAGGTATGGGGACGGGCCTTGGAAGATGCATGAGCATAGCAGGTATCGTTGTTCTCAGCGTAGAGGCTGTCATATGGATGGATCGGCGAATGGCCCGTGCGCCTCGAACAATGTGAATCTCTATTGCGGTGTGTCTTTTTCTGAATGGAAAGATTCGAGAAGGCACAATAACTTGAAGTCGCGGAACTATGTCGGGAAAAAATTACGCTGATGTAAGTCAGTTACACTGTTAATGTCACGGAGCTCGCATGTCACAAAATTGACAACAGTTTAACGTGTCTCTATCTCTACTTCTAGGAACGGTTTACCTGTGCTTTCAACTTGTAAACTTCGTTTGATCATATCAACTGCAGCCACGATGGCTTGTGGATTCAATATGTTCGAATCGACTCGGACGGTGGCAAGGCCAAAATTCATTGTGGATAACTAATTATAGGTTTCACAGATGCAGGCTTTCCGTTCTGAAAACCAGGGTCTGGAAGGTTTCAAGCCAAAGTATGTGTTAATGAAACATCAAATTTTCACTTGGCCAAACATAATGGAAATGTTCTCCATGCAACGTGCCGTTTATACGCTCCATGGCCAATGCGGTTTCTAGACACTGGTACGATGGCCCGGGAAGTGCACAGACTTGCTCAAGTTATATCCAGCTGCTCTTACAGTACGAGCTGGTGATGACGGCTCATATCAGTACGTTAATGGTGACCGTCCCATGTGCACTTGATATGGGTTGCAATTGATCGTCTAAACAAGTGGCCATAGCGTGTCTCTTGGTGAACGCCAGTGCTTGACTTTTTCTGCTGGGTATCAAATAATTTTCTTTGATATAGGTGTACGACTACTTGACCACAATCTCGAGAGAGGTACGTCACTATGAGTCTGTGTGTCATTCCACTGTCTGAGCGTTTGCTTCAACCCTCAGGTCGCTTTTATGTTTCATAGACGATGGGACATGATCAAATTTCTGCACTTGGCCTGTCGTCATCTCCTGTTTGTCTTTGTGACTTTGGGGATGCTCAGTGCGTCGAATGTGCAACGCCTTTGCTGTTTAGTTGGTGAACATTGGGTTCGCTAGCATTTGTACGAGCTGCTTTATGGCAGACTACGTCTGTGAGTTCAGCATACTTCTTGCTGCCTCCGAGGCTGAATTTCCGAGAGGGTAGCTGTGTCAGACACATTATACTTTGAATGCTATCTGTGGCTGATCGACCCTCCTAGACGTTGGTGGTGTGATATTGTTCTGCGCGGAGTGTATGCTCTGAATACGCTCCGTGTCTGCAATCTTGTATTTATACTCTTTTCCAGGTACATTCGTCATACATATATGTGCACAAACGATCAAGTGTTGTTTTGTTTATTATCAGCACGGCAGTATGTGGCTAAATTTTCGTGCTTTTGTGTTCACCCCTCTTGTAGCTCTATGTCGTCTTGGGTATCTTAATCATGAAGATGCGCACGTTCTCAACGAGGGGTAAATGTTTCATCCATCTCCTCTCGTTGGCGTTCAACCAGATCATTAATCATTATATGTATCTAATCATCAAATCACAGATATACTCTACGAACTGCTTTGATTTCAAAGAGAACGGCGTCATTGTCGTATCATATGGTTTGCTTATTCTTGCAGAATTTCGTGAGCACCCACCCTGTCAATCGTGACAAGTATCCTTGACATCATACAGACACTGGGTTCTTTTCACTACACAAAGCCACGGCAAGCTTTAAAACTTGAGGCGCGAGAATTGATTACTTGAGATCCTCATCCAGCACAATATATTCTACTTTGCTTGCGGATTGTGAGCGTAAAGATTGATTACTGAAATCACTCCTACTTAGGTTTCTCTCCTGTCGTTATCTTGATGACGACCCTATTGCAGGTCAGTGCTTCCTCTCTATTGGAAATTTGTGTTGACGGGATATCCCAAGGCACCGTATGATAACATCAGCGGGTTTAATTGTGCCACAGAGCGCTCTGCAAGCACTCTGTAGCACTCTGTAGCGAGTTACGTTTTCCTGATGAATTTGATGGTTAGGTACATTTTGTTCATCAGTTTACTTAACTAAGCTCAAACAACCTCCAGTGCTCAAGTCATATTCCACGCACTCCTAGTAACAAAGGTGTAAATAAACTATGGGAATCGGACCGGCATCGTAACCTCCCTTGATATTTGGGCGCGATTAACAAATAATCAATATTATCAGCAGATCCCTGCGTGTCCCACCACGACGTCACTTTAGCCCTGAAATGTCATTCCATGACTGTCATGGTACATGGCATGTTGGGTCTCCACAAAATACGACATAGGGAAACATAGTGAACGGAAACGATTCCGATTGGCCGACTACGCTAAAAATGGGTCGTCTTGGATTGGCTCTTACGTCTCATTCTCGATGGGGTACAGCAGAATATCTGAGTTTTCAAATCACAGAACGGAAGGTCTGGTAGTATCACAAGAGCCTTGCACACGCGCATGCAGTATTCCCCCCAGTCGTATTGAGTGTCCATTTGTGATGTACCCCTGTACCCTACCCAACGCAGCTTCTGGCAGTAAAAACAAGGATAGGACCGCGCCAAGACTCTTGTGTGGTTTTAATATGTAAGGCAGCTGAGATATTTGCTAGTACTACCATCAATTGACTTGAACCCTGTAACACAGAATTACATATGATTCAGAGCCGACAGGGACCCATAACTTATTTTATTTAAATTTTAAACGCGATACCCGAGGTTTCCAATATACATAAGTGCCAGAGTCATGAGAAGAATCCCCACTTCTGCACTGCGAATAGCTGTGCATAGCGATGAACTCCACTGATGACCGTGACGTGGTTCAACTCGGACGGGTGCTTTGGAGCCTCAATGTAAGTGATTATTTGTTTGGTGCGAGCCACTTCAACTTGAAGTTCAACATAATCTCTCAAGTACGCCAATGGTCTGTATACTCTAGTTCAAGTTGTGTTGGCTGCGACTGATATGATCTCGTCCATGACGGCCAGTGGCTGTAACTTCATTCTGGGTAAATTCGCATAAATCGTTCGCATTCACATTAATGACCTGTGTCACTGCAGACATATGACTATTTCCTCACCATGAACGATGAGGTACTTTTGTTCTACCTGTCCAAGTCAATACTGAGGACATAATTGATCACAGGTTGTATTCCTAACACAGTCACAATGGAAATGGCCGAAGCTGCTTTACATTGTCTGCCGGTATCTTACCTGTGGTTACTTGTCATCAGTGATGCTTGGCAAGCACAGCCCTCGATGTCATTAATCATTTTTGACATTTGCATGCAGCGGCATTGCAACCCACGATGTCGATTCACGTGAGTATTTTGAACATTTCCAAGCCACACCTCAACTCAGGTGTTATGGCAGGCGTGTCGCATGATGTACTTTGTAAACACATGTGCGATTTTATAAGTCATTGAAGCGAAGTCGTCTCTGATTGAGAACTCCCGTAGATGTAGGAAGTGCGATTATGGTGTGTGCTGAGGGTTTGTTACTTCATATCCTTATGTCTGCATATCCATTGACAAAAGCCTGCAAGGTATCTTCTTGGCCCGCACTTGTGCAATTTGGGAATTTAGGAGGCGCATGATAGCTATGTTTATGATCAGCGGGTTGGTCAGTCACAAGCTCTACTGGGTCCCCTGAGTCCATATCAGTTGAATTGCAACCATTAGGTATACGTTATTGCTGCTCATGTAATGCTCTCAATCAGCCGATCACCTCAGGGTGTGTTTCTTTAATCCAAAAGTGACGCGCGCTGAAACATTCTTGCAGTCACTGAGTCTCCTATCAGTGTCACGAGCTGTTTTGAGACAGGCGAGGAGGGTAACACTATCATAATCGTCTACGTGATACTGGCCGCGGCGGAGATACGTGAGTATAGCCTCACAACCTCATTCATTTCCTATTGTAATCGAGGGTCCCCCAGAAATATGGATATTCACGCTATACAAGGCTGTGGTAGGTTACTGGCGAGAGGGAACCTACAATCGCCTGTTGAAACAACTGGTTATCCAAAATATGATTTACATGACCTGCGGACTCAGTGAGTTGCTTCACATTGACAAATTTCAAGTACATGTGCAGCTTTTCTGAATTTTGACACAAAGTCTTCTCGCTCACAGTCATATTAACGACAGTGCACGTTAAGGTCAGTGGCGCGAAAGCTGGATAGAGCCATGTGAGTTGACAACTAAAACTTGGCAGGAATATTATGGTTTCATGATCGTGAAGTTTGTACGCATCTGGCAAGTAACGATTCATGCCTTTCTTGTGACAAGGATGTCTCGTGGACTCTGGAAACTAGACCAGCAGCGTGCTTCATTAAACTCCGTACATACCTTGTCGCCTGAAATATAACTCGGGTGTGAAACCTGGCTTTTACCCATTTCGAGGGATGACATGGCATGTGTTATCTATGAACATATCGTGATCGTCATTTAAAGATGATGCACTAGTTCTGAGTCCGAGCTTATGACAGCATTAAACTCGATAGCAAGACATATTTATTCTTGGTTTCATCCCGTCGTTCATGTCAGGCTGCCTTCGTAGATAATGCCATTCTCCTCGAGGATCGAGTCAAACATCGTCTATAAAAAAAACAGGTCGTGTCCTCGGTCACAAGATTTTTCACTTTGTTGGCGATAGACCAGTGTTTGTAAAGGCTGCTCTGGTAGTTTCGTTGAGTAATAGTTCCGGTACATTGATTGAAATATACCAACCACGCCCCATTGCGGTCACACGACGGAAGTCTCGCATCATGCATCAAAGATTGTACATCTTAATCCCAATTCAAACCTTGCCTCTCTGAGTGCTACCGCCCAAGTTCACGATCGGCATGGGTCGTTTGGAGAACACAATTTTTTTCTTTACCACGGCGACGATGCCCCAGCTAACGCTAGAGCTTAAAGTATCTTCCACCGATCTAGAGCTATCTCCGTCACCAGGAAAGTCATGTCTCTTGGAGCTTTCCTTGCGATGCGCCACGCCCAACGGCTTAGGCAAGGTTACAATCTTGCCCTCAAGTAGATGATGCCCGATGATCAATGTGGGTTTGTTCTTGAAGGCCCGTCAGGTACTGCTAGATCAATGATTGTAAAAAACTCTACTCACGGCGTCTTTGAGGTTCAATTTGCCAACGAACTGCCCGTCTCTAGTGGTGTCTTCGTCACACTCGATATCAAGCGTGCCTTGTAGTTCTATGAGAACAAGCTCGTCGTGACCGAGCTTGGCGACGCATGACGGAAATTTCGGGTTAAAGGTGTTGGATAGCGAAATGGATACATCGATCACCATGGTTGGTGCTCAAAATTTGCAGTCCAGATCACTGAAGTCTGGAAGGAAAGAAAGATGAGCGATGCTGAGTGCCAGAACGAGGTGTCGCGTGTTTGAAAACGGGAAAAGAAAGGAGGAAGGCAACCTTGACGACTGAGATGAGAGGATTCGTCGTCGCAGTTCGTGCCGAGGCTTGCGCAGAACCTCAGTACTATAGTAGTCTTCCTCGTTACATAATACTAATAGAGTATCACTGATCTTGTTTTCGCGCTCTCATCTCTATTTTTTTTACTACATTATCATTCAGGGCTATGAAATCGATGCACACCATCACACGACAATAGCGATAGTGCGGTTTCCATCATACTTGGTCGTCTTTATCCGATGGAAAGAGTAGTGAGAGCTGCTTGGAACGATGGAACGATAGAACTTGGAGGCAATTGCAGAGGGTATCGGCAGTCTGGGACGGACAGGTGAGTAAATTATTTGCTCTGTTTCGACCCTATTTCCTGACCGCCATTCTGTCCAAGGAGCTGTTATGCCCCTGGGTCCTAGCCAGTGAGGCTGAGAGAGTCCAGGCTCTCATCAAGAATTATCATTGATGGTCTTCACATCATGTCCATACATGTGTTAGATCAATGCAAGTGACTACAAAGTTTCATTTATAATTTGTCTAAATCGATGTAAGTGCGGCACTGGTACCTCGAAAATTAGTAACGCTGTGTGGGTGACACTGCGGTGCATACTACAACACAACTTCCAATTTTCACTTGATGTCGGGCTACAGCACTTGCATCAGTCAATCACTGCGGAGTCTCTAGGAACGATACCCAATCCCATCATACCAACTTTGGCGATGCAAGCGCAGGAGATAGTATATCTAATGTGAACGCTATAGTCCTATGACAAATTATCAGCCCACCGACACATATCCCTCGAGTATGACCATAGTTTCAAATGATCCTAGCTTCTGGCCAGTGATCTATTTGATTCGTTTTCTCAGTTATTTTTTTGGTTCGTGCTTGTCTCGTCGGATAATATTGGTGATGTCTCAATCTTCGCAGTTTCCGCCATTGCTGCGCTGCTATACGATTACGGTGAGTGATCTATGAAGGATTTGAGAAATCGCTGAAATCCTTATTGTATTTCCAGTCCTGACAATCGGAAAAGAGGTAAGCGGATATGAATATCATTACTGGAGCATTCACCTCGCTAAGGGTGATGATATAGATTGAATTGATTTGGGTGAGCAGAGTTCCATATCCCAAGAGCAGCAAATAATTCAGGACAGAGTCAACGCTGGTCACTGATGACTGTCCTATACTTCAGTGTGCTTAACTTATGTAAGCGCAGTTGGCAAGTTGTGCTGACTCTAAAATACCCTAGATACGCTATGCAGGACTACTGAATGTTGTGTAAGTGTGCAAGGCTGATAAGGTGTTGTGCTAATAACTCATTTCTCGTAATTAGAATATTTATTCTGAGTGTGTCTTATATACACTATGTTAGTTTCTTCTGACGCAGGCATACAGACATACCATCAGTCTCGGTGTCAGATGCAGTGAGTGTTCCATAGTCATGCCTCGTATTCCCGTCTGATTAACTGCACTCCTGTGTAGGCGTGAGTGAGAGCATGTTGGTTAAACTTGGCTCAACACGATGACCTCAACAGATGTGAGTTAACTTGCGATGTTTGATCATATGAGGGTATTGCTAATTGTGTATTTCAGGCAATATCATGTACTCCGCAATAAATTGGACAAGTGTGATCATAACTGCCATGCTGGGCGGTGAGTATGCAACTACAGTACCTCAGTGATATTGACTTGACTGAAACACCATGCTAGCCATCGTGACTGCTCGGTTACATGCCATGTATCATGGGTCTAGAATGATGCTTACCTTTCTCATCGTAATCTTCCTGGCTGTGAATATTTCCTGGGGAGTGCTGGTGGCGATAGGACTGAAGCAAATTGTAGGGGGTAAGTTTTTCACTTATTGTATGGGAAGGTGGAGCTCATTGGACAAACAAAAGAGGAAGTGATACTCTCTGGCACCCATGTGTGCAGTTATGACATAGGGGGAAATGCTGAGTTTCTCACACTAATAATTTGGATCCTCATCATTGCATGGGAGGTCCTTGCACTGTGTCTTGTGCTCTGGATTGCTGTAAAACACTTCCGTGACTTGCGACGACTCAGATTGTCTGCAGGATCAATCATTGTGGACATGTTCACAGTGTTGGTAAAATCCCACATCTGTTACTTTGCAAGGTGAGGTCGCAAGTTCAATGCTTTTATCTTCTGTCGCTGAGCATGTGCTAGCTTTCTTGCTGTTGCTTGCCTCCAGCTTCGTCGTAACTCTCCAAATATCTCGGTTTGCCAATGTGTCACTAATATTGCATATGATCCCTGCTCATTGTTTCATAGGGCTTGACTGTCATGGAGACTGCGATATATGATGGTGCTCTTCAAATTTTGTCGACCTTGCAGATGTTTGTGCTGGGACCACACCTTATCCTTAGTGTCCGAGAATATAACGCTAAGCTCGTAAACTATTCCGACACAGGAACACACATGACTTCGATTGCCTTCCAGGGGCGTACACATGTATCAACTGGCAATACGGTGTAGACCAGCATGGGATTACGCGTAACTTCAGCTCGATGCACGTGGTGGTATGAATTAGCTAGTAATACCTTCATATCTATAAGTGATACAACAAGAAATTGGTTTGCAAAGACCGCATCTCTCTCCAAATCTAATGGAACATGGATGTACAACAAAACTTTGAACAATTTTTATCTTCCCTACAAGGCACCTCTCCTATCAATTTAAAGCAAGTGTTATGATAGTTACTAATCTACATAGTGTCTTGCTGAATTCATCTTGCGTGGGTATATTGTCAGTGCTGGAAGGGCTCCTGAATATCAACAACGCATAAGGAAATGGGCAAGTATGACAACACGAGTCAACGCGCCCAAGACCCCAGAAACTGTGAGGCTGATCATTGATGGGGTATTTTCGCTACTAATATTGGATCTAGTGACGGCGGCTATCTGCTCGCTGTCACTACCAGTACTATCTCATTCTACATGTGCGCCTTGTGGGGTTCTTTCTTGGGCACAGGCGAACAATTCCAGTGAGAGTCGGATGAGACTCAATTAAAGTACTTGCGTATTTATTGGCCGAGCCAGGAAGTTGCCTCTGATCGGAAATTACCGTGCAGCGTAAGTATGCCTTGGTGCTTCGACAGTTAGTCTCATGACCAGTTTGTTCTAGTACGTCGATAGACCAGTACTACCAGGTGCTGCGCCTCAAATCTTGTGTAACTAGTACCATGTCATTTTCAACAGTGGCCCACTCCTGCAATGGCTGCATCATGTTTACAACATCATATCGTGATCTGGATCCCTGTCAATGTCACGGTGAGTCGAGCGAACAAGATAGTACCGTTGACGCTTGCGTATAGAGAGATAATTTGCATCACACAGCCTACGCACTGCGGCGGTGACTGCGTGGCACGCCACCTGCCAGTGAGGTCTTTGGTGTATCACTTTCACACAGGAAGCCAGTCACTGAACAGCAGTGCCCATCGACCATTATCTGTACTATTCAAAGAACACGAACTGGTGCCAGCGACTCGTAGTCATGTGTCATGCGGTCGTACAGGCGCGTCCGCATCTTTTGTTCTCTCATCTCCTTTTTCACCACATTATCAATCAGGATGATATCTGGCTATGAAAGTTGACATACACCATGATAACTGGCGTTAGTGCGGTTTCCATCACACTTGTTCTTCTTTATCTGATGGCAGAAGCAGAGAGCGATGACATAAATTTGATGTGCGAGATGCTTGGAATGATGGAGCTTGGAGGCAATTGCAGAGTGTATTGGCAGTCTGGGACGGACAGGTGATTAAATTATCTGACCCTATATTTTCCGTGTCTGACCGTTATTCTGTCGCTACCACAGATTTAAGAGTTCGGAGGAAATGAGATGCCCCTAAGTCCTCGCCAGCGAGGTCGAGAGAGTCTAGGTTCTCATCAAGAATTATTATTGGTGGTCTTCACATCATGTCCAGACCCGTGTCAGATCAAAGCCAGCGACTACATGCATCAGCGGGTTCAATTGTGCTACAGAGCGCTCTGCAAGCACTCTGTAGCACTCTGTAGCGAGTTACATTTTCCTGATGTGGTTTTATTTAAAAATTGTCTAAATCCATGCAAGTGTATCTCGTAAATCAATAACACTGTGTGAGTGACACTGCTGTGCATACTATAACCCAACTTTCAGTTTCCACTTGATGTCTGGCTGCAGCCCTTGCATCAGCTAATTACTGCGGAGTTTCTAGCAATGATACCCAATTCCATCACACTAAGTTTGGTGATACAAGCGCTGGAGATGGTATATCTAACGTGAACGCTATAGTCCTATGAAAAGTTCTCAGCTCACCGACACACATCTCTCGAATATGACCATAGTTTCGAATGATCCTAGCTTCTGGCCAGTGATCAATTCGATTCGTTTTCTCAGTTATTTTTTAGGTTTGTGTTTATCTCGTCGGGTCATGTCGGTGATATCTCAATCTAAATTGAACTGATTTCCAGTTTCCGGGGTTGCTGCGCTGCTATACGATTATGGTGAGCAATATGGTAAGGATTCGAGAAATCGCTGAAATCATCATCATACTTCCAGTCCTGACACTTGGAAAAGAGGTAAGTGAATATCAGTATCATTACTGGAGCAAACATCCGCTAACAGTGATGGTATAGATCAAATTGATTTGGGTGAGCAGAGTTTTATGTTCCAGGAACAGCAGATAATTCAGGACAGAGGCAACGCTGGTCTTTAATGACTGTCCTATACATCAGTGTGCGTAGCTTCTGTTAGCGCAGTTGACAAGTTGTGCTGACTCTAAAATACCCTAGATACGCTATGTTGGACTACTGAATGCTGTGTAAGTGTGCAAGGCTGACAAGGCGAAGTTGTGCTAATAGCCCATTTCAATTTCTCGTGATCAGGATATTCATTCTGAGTGTGTCTTATATACACCGTGTTAGTTTTTTCTGACCGTCGGCATACAGACACATCATCAGTCTTGGTGTCAGATGCAGTGAGTGTTCTGTACCCATGCCTCATATTCCCGTCTGATTAACTGCACTCTTATGCAGGCGTGAGTGGAATTTTCTATGCGTATATTGGTTGAACTTGGCTCAACATACTGACTTCAACAGATGTGAGTTTTTTGCGATGTTTGATCATATGAGGGAATTACTAATTGCGGGTTTCAGGTCACTTCACGTTAAAGTTGCCATGGTGCGGTTCTGAACTGCCCGAACCGGTTCTGCACCGCGAACTGCACCGACAGTGCGGTGCGGTTACGGTTGGGTTCGACTGATATGCACTGGGAGGGGTTCGTGGTTTGGGTGCTGGGCTTTTTGTGTGAACCGTAGCGAACGTGTTCGAACCGTAACCACACCATATGTACTACAAGTGTTGAATAATCATTTTGAGAAAGCTCAATTTTTGTTTTGATCAAGAAATTCTAAAAACACTGATCTACCTATTCAACTGCGAGCAGCGAGTGCATCAAAATGCCTCCGCAATTTGATGCTTCAGCACTCAATCCCAATGGCTCCCTAAAAAACGCTGAAGAGATGGAATGGGTTCAATCTCCTACTAGTCACCCCACACCATTGACCCTCAAAATACCTGCAAGGAATAGGCCGTCTTCACCAACCCCATTAAAAATTATATCTTCAACCCCCGCTGACTTCACAAATCCTCGCAAACGAAAAGCTGATAATTCCGCACCTGCAGCAGCTTCCAATCCAACGCTTATGGTGTTTACTCGCCCAAAAGGGCAGGCTGGCACCAATGCAAAGTCGAAGAAGACTGTGACACCAGCGATCGCACGTGTAAAGCAAAACGGGCTTCATCGTACAGGGTCGTCTACATCAGTCGAAGATGATGATACAGCATCTGAGCTGGTCAAGAAAAAACGCAAAAGAGGTGATGGTGCCATGGACATTCTGACAATCTTCAAGCTGGTCAACGACGAGGATCCTTCACAAGGTTATATCTGCAAGCCTTGTGTGTGAGTACTAAAATTATGTGTCATGTTTGTTGGAGACTCACTTGGCTTGTACTAGCGAGCTTCGTGAAGCCAATCCGAAAAAGCATGGCAAACTGCAAACTATCTTCAAAGGCAACAACACTGCTATGCGCACTCACATCCAACGTATGGGCATGTCTCACTACCATCGATAACGCGAGAAGTGCGTGCAGCAAGACATTGACATGGATGAACGATGTGTTCCGCAGGAAGAATTGGACCGCTTGGAAGGCAAGGCAACCAATACGTAAATTACACACAATTCATTTTGAATTGTTGAGTATACCTTTATCTGATGCTGACGCGTTTTTGATAGGCAACAAAGCATTATTGACTTTGCGGAGATCGTGAAACCTACAACAGAGCCTCAGTTTACAAAGGATGGTCTACAAGAACATATTATTCGCTTCGTTTTGGAGACTGATCAGGTGTGTGAATGACCACATAATTCGCCTGTCAGCATTGACAATATCTGCACTGGCACTATCACTTGTTGACCATAAGTCGTTTCGTGACCTTCTCACTTACAACAGCCGGAACAAAACCAAAGATGCTGATATCCTGCATCGGACAAAAATCACCACCAGTGTTCTCGAACGTGCGGATGAAATTCGAAGGGATCTTGCCAAGGAATTACAGGTACGAGACGTGTTTGTTCAAGGACCATAATTTATATATACATACAATGATAAGGAATCCCCTGGCCATGTTTCCCTGACTTTTGATGGGTGGACATCCAAGATAATGACATCATATCTTGCAGTAACGGGGCATTGGATGACAAGAGAATGGCAGCTGCGTTCTGAATTGTTATCTTTTTCAGAGGTTCTGGGTAGTCATACTGGCGAGAACCTTGGCGAGGAATTATATGATGTTTTGGATAAGTTTGGCATCTCCAATAAGGTTGATTCGAGTTTTGCTATCTTGTGTGTTGCTCATGGTGCATATTAGGTACAGAACATCACGGCTGACAATGTCTCTGTGAATGATAAAAGTTTGCGTGTCCTGGGCAAGAAATTGAGGGCGAAGTCACATGACTTTAATGCAACAGCGCAGCGCTCGCAGTTCGTGCTGTCAAATCTCATGATTGTTGTTTTACTAACTTGCATTAGCTGCTTCTCACACGCAGTGGCCCTTGCTGAAGGGGCATTTTTGATGAAGCTATCTCCCAGCATCAAGAAAAAGAATTCTGTGGGAACAGATGAAGATGCCTCTGTGATTCCACCTCCTTCAGACACCTTGGGTGAGATTGATGCTGGTGCTGATGATGAAGACACGGAAGAAGGAATTGAGGCTCTTATCCAAGATGCCGAGACTGCATGTGCAAACCTGCCTGCTGGCTCAGAACAGGTAAAAGTAGTTTCGGGGCTTCTACTGAAGGTTCGAGGATTTATTGCAAAGGTTCGACGGTCCCCACAAGCCAAGAAGTACTTCAAGAAGTGCTGTGAAGATGCACTTCAGCAAGAGCTCGAGATTCTCCCATACTGCAAAACTCGATGGGGCTCATGGAATGGTGTTATAGCCCGAATGTTATTACTCAAGAAAGTAAGTTGAACTTCTTTTCATTCAGATGTTACATTCACGTTCAATTGTTTCAGGCTGTTAAGATATTTATCAACACCGCAGATGACTCAGATGATGTACCTCATGTATCGAGGACTGGGAGGGCACATTGACATATCTTTTAGGCAGCAGCTAATGTACAAGAAGCCTTTTCGGCTGAATACTATCCAACAATCTGGCGAATTCTTCCTCTTTATGAAGACTTCATTGCCCAGTGGCAAATTTTCTCTGAAGACCCCGAGATGGCTGTACTTCAGCATGCTATCCAGGCAGGTATCACGAACCTTCAAAAGTACTACAATAAGACCGACAATTCGCCCGCGCACATCGTTTCTATGTGTTTGTTCAAACACCCCTCGTTTTGACTTGAAAGCTAAATTTTACCTTAGATCTCAATCCCTCATCAGTAAAATATCACGGTTCTTAAATTAACTTAACAAGCTTAAAATCTCGTCCAAGACAAAATAAGTTAGTCTTTTTCTAAGACACTCCACTTAGTTCAAGTCTCTCGTCTTATAAATGACACCTTTGCGGAGCAAGAACAACCAAGTTCATAAGACAACTAAGGTGGAATAAGAGTAAAGCCAGTAAGCCAGTAAGAAATCAATGAACAAATAAGGATGATTAAAGTAGTAAGGCTGATATGGATGAGCAATGCGGCGTGCATGAATGATGATGGAGAGCATGGGTGTGAATGCGACAGAAAGCAGGGCTAGTGGAATGCAGAACAAAAGCAAGGGCATCAATGATACTGTATGTCTAAACAGCGAAAAAAGCAATTGTTGAATGAGCTCGAGTAGTAGCATTGAGGAACTGAACAATCCAGGAGACTTAACAAGGGTCCTTGAATAGGAGGAAGGCGAGTGAGGTCACAGTTGCCCTTTAAACATCATCTGTGTGCATATCAACAATGAGTTACATGCAGCAGCCGAAATCACTCACCGTTAGCGGAAAGCAAAAAGGTCAGCAAATATGTCGTCCTCGTCAGGTGCAACACTGGTAGTAGTCCTCGAGTTCCCAACATTTTTTGAAATCTTGGCATACTGCTGAGCTTCCTCCACAATGGTCGCAAAGTCGTCATCAGAAAGCGCCGAAATGGGACCCATAAACTTGAGGGTCATGCCCCCCCAGATGGGTTTACTAAAAGAATACTGCTCGCCCTTCGCAATGATGGGCATCCAAACATCACCGTCATCTGTCTTCGCACCTTTGCGTTTGCCGCGTGATTCTTGAATGATTTCGAAAGTCATGTTCCCATTGACGACTAGTTGAAGAGTGTGGTAAACCTATGAAGAATATTTTAAAAATATAGTTGAAATCTAAATTGAGACTTACAGCTGTGACAGCGAGGGCAAAGGCGGCCCGTGTGCTAGACTTCTTGGCGTTCAGGGCGGGGATTTCGACACGGCCAAAGGTGAAATTGAGATGCGACACGAATGTTTGAAGTATGAAAGAAGATCTCCACATGCCCATCCAATTCTTTGAACAAATGAGCAGGATGGTCTCGTGACAATAATGATATCACTTACCTTGGGAATGAGACCTGAATTATCCCTGAAAATAAATCGGTTTTGTTTGAGCATAGCTTTCGAGAAGTCCACGCGAGTGACAGGATCTAAAAAATCGGCATCCTGAGCAAAAAACACGGTGAGGATGGAGCAAGCTGCAACACCAAACTCTCCACGCCATTCCATGAGGCGTTGTTTTGCCTACAGATGTTAGTGAACTTCTAAGCGACACAAATAACAGACTTACGACTTTCATGACAGCACCAGATCGGGAGATCTCGTGCTGAATCTGGCCCCGGTATATATGGTCCCACATCTCTTGCATAGTCTCCCTCAAATCACTATCATCAGGACCCCATGGCTCAACATCTCCACCGGCCCAGTGTGCCACACTCGGTATGAACACACGATGCCAGGCATTACCATCTTGGCATCCCTCGGGAAGATCGTCGTTCTGGTACTGGTGATTGGTGCCACTCCCATCGCGGCGTGATGAGACGCCCTTGGAGTGAGAGTCTGTCTTTGCTCGTTTTGAAGGGGGGGCTTGACTACTGATGGTCACATTGGTCTATGTCAAGCAAAGAGATAAGTACCACATTAAACAGTGAAAGAAGTGGCCGGCTCAGAACGGTTTAAACAGTGAAAGAAGTGGCCGTCTCAGAATGGTGTTAAACAGCGAAAGAAGTGGGCGGCTCAGAATGGTTTAAACAGTGAAAGAAGTGGCCGGTTTAAACAGC
>KN835217.1:0-80774 GCA_000827255.1 Suillus luteus UH-Slu-Lm8-n1
GACCTACGGAAAGCAGCTGAAGAAGGTCCTGTCATCATTGTCAATGCTAGTCAGTACAGCTGCGACGCCTTGATTGTCCTAAGTGACCGAGATCCTGTTCACGTTCCAATTGATATCACGCAGACCGAAGTTTCTGATTTGTCCACCGAATTTCAGTCCCTTTCAAAAGAATTCGGTTCTTTTGATACCCAACACAAGCTTGTCAGGATCCTTCGGAAACTTTGGCATGACATCGTTGACCCCGTAGTACAAGCCCTTGGGGCATCAAGCGTTCACCCTGGCTCGCGTATATGGTGGTGTCCCACTGCTGAGTTCACGCTGCTTCCTCTACATGCAGCAGGACCCTACGAGAAGAAGAGAGACAGTTTGCCTCACATCTACATATCCTCGTATACCCCTACTTTGGCGACACTTGTTCGTGCGAGACAGCAGGTTTCTCGAGATGCATCCCCCCAATATTTTGTTGCCATTGGTCAAGGGAACCCGGATGGGGGGAAGCCACTCCAATGTGTCGCTCCCGAGCTAGCAATGGTCGCCCAGCGTCTCGCGCCCATCGTGTCATCCTTCACGTCGCTCGAGGACAGCGATGCAACAGTCGAAGCTGCAGTCGATGTACTAAACCGTAACCAGTGGCTTCACCTGGCCTGCCACGGAATGCCGAATCGAAAACGACCATTTGAATCTTCCTTCGCGATGCGTGATGGGCCGTTAATGATCAAAGACATCATCCGGTCTGACTGGCAGAGCCCGGAGTTTGCATTCTTATCGGCTTGCCACACTACTGTAGGCGATGAGAAGAGTCCTGACGAGTCGATCCATCTCGCTGCAGCTATGCAATTCTCCGGATTTCGCAGTGTAATTGGTTCTATGTGGTCTGTCGACGACGAGGTTGCACAGGAGGTTGTGTCTGCATTTTACCGCAATCTGGTGGATGGCTCTGGAAGATTGGACTGCACGCGCGCTGCGATGGCATTGCACAAAGCTGTGAAAACATTGCGGCGCAATAATGTTCCACTGGAACAGCAAATTGTATTTGTTCACATAGGTGTCTAGGCACGTTCGCTGCATTGTTGCATTTAATGTTACTCCAATTGCTTTCATTCCTTCGCCGTCCAACCTAGATCTCATGCCTGCTCGGTACTTTTTCTGTTTATTTTCTATTCAATCACGCCTATAAGATGATACAAGCCCACTACGCTTACCTGCACTTATACGTTGCTTTCCGCAAAATATGTCCAGTGAAACCATTGTCGATGATACACATAAGCTGATGTGCCTTCATTTGGAATAGTCACCCTGGGGCCTGGGCCCACGGACTTGTATGTCTCTTCTTTCTGTTAACTTGCTGTCAGTGAGTCTTCGCGTCACATATAATGACAGGAATCCTTTCTACATGACTAGAAGGGGACGAGTCACAACCCATTTACAAGCAAAGGCCTTGCATAAAGGTGTGACAGAAGATGTTTGATCATTATGATGATCCGTCTCATCAGTTGACATTCCAAGCCAGCTATCGTCGCCCGCCACACAGCGCCAAGCCTCCGGATGCAAGAATTCATCATACAACTTGGATGTGGCATCAACTTGGAGGCTACTACTCACTTGAGATCCAGGAGATCTCTCCTCTCTGACCGCTGCATTCTTTGACTCCTCGCCCAACGCATCGAAGGCGCCACGTTGACATGCTCAGATGGTGACGATTTCTAGTGCAATCATCCCAACTCAATTTTGGTACCCAATTCGAGGAGTCAACCCGCCAAATTAGGGAGGCCGCCGTCTTTAACAGCTTAACTCTGCATGGTAAGTGCGTCGATGACTGACAACGACGCTGCGGAAAAGACGCTCGAGAATTCACTCACTCTGAAAGGTGAACCCAAGGCCTTATTTGCATCAACTGACCCGATTGGAACGGGAACCATACAGGGTGCGCCAAAATTCACAAGGGGAGCTCGAGTTATATGCTCCCGGTAGACTCGCCATCAATCTCCCTTAGAAATGGATGATCAATGATTATACCATTAGTACTCCTTCGTCTTACCACACTAATACTTACTTTTCCTTGCTGCGTTTCTATACCTTGATGACGTGTTCTGTAATACAATGTTAATAGCCTATGACCCGCGACTGTGAAAGTATTCCTGATTCGCTAAAGGACTCCATGACGGTGAGAGAACGCAAATTGATTGATCTCACATCCATATACACACCAGCACCAACCATCCAGGTCGCATCGGAAATATTGGTCCGAGACTGTAAAAAAGGCAGTACTCTGAGACAGTGTTGCGTATGAGTTTTTAGAAACAACCGCAAGTGCGCGCCTGTGATGATTGCAAAGTCAAGTAAGGTGGGAGACACTCCTATTCTGGGAACGAGTGCGGGTTATGTAAGCCAGTTGTGATTGGTTGGGGTAGTGTCCGACGGCTCACGCCATAAATTAAAGAGCTAAAAAGTGGTGTGTTCTCTTCAGGATTCTCACTTTCACATTTTCTCCTTAAAAAAAGTCGCGGAGCGCTGCATCAGAAGTGTCCGTCTCTTTTGCTTTCAACCATCATGACTTTCAACGCGACGACTGTCGCTGCTGCCGCTGCGCACGCGGCACAGACTACCACTCAGCAGCTCTACGCGAACATTGACCTCACGAAACTCAGTTGGCTTGAACAGATGTGGGCCGCTTGGTACATCTGGATCGACAACCCAATTATTGCAACGGGTCTCATGAGTTTCTTGCTTCACGAGGTTTTTTTTTTCGCTGTTCGAGTTTCGTGAACTTTTGCTCAATGTTTCCAGTTTGTATACTTTGGGCGTTCCATTCCATGGATTATCATCGACTCCATTCCTTATTTCCGTCAGTGGAAACTCCAGCCTAACAAGGTTCCCACTGCCCAAGAGCAGTGGGAGTGTACGAAAATGGTGTTGTTCTCGCATTTCACCATTGAGCTTCCAGCTGTGAGCATAGTTGCTGCATATGATGTTCAAATCTAATTATTTCTTCGTAAGATATGGTTATTCCATCCTATGGCAGAGAACTTTGGTATGAATACCTGGCAGGTTCCTTTCCCTTCATGGACGACCATGGTCCCACAAATTGCTATTTTCTTTGTCTTTGAAGATATGTTCCACTACTTTGGTGTGTGAATCCTCATAAGTCCTTGCTCGTTACTGATAATATCGTTACAGCCCATCAGGCACTTCACTACGGACCATTGTACAAGCATATCCACAAGATTCATCATAAGTATTCAGCACCTTTCGGTCTTGCTGCTGAATATGCCCACCCTGCTGAAGTCTTCATTCTTGGCACTGGTACTATTGCTGGACCGGTCTTGTACTGCTGGTACACTCGTAACTTGCACATTTTCACTGTCTACATTTGGATTACGCTTCGTCTCTTCCAAGCTATCGATGCCCACAGTGGCTATGGTTAGTGACCATCCATAGCAGCTGATTGTCAGTGCTAACATGTTCCTTCTTAGACTTCCCCTGGTCGTTGCAGCACATCATCCCCTTCTGGTCGGGCGCTGAGCACCACGATTTCCACCACATGGCCTTTACGAACAACTTTTCCACCTCTTTCCGGTGGTGCGACCGCATTTTCGGCACTGACAACAAATACCGCGAGTATCGTGCGCGTATCTCCGCCCAGAAGGCGGCAATGAAGAACAAAAGCAAGTCTGAGCGTGATGAAGCTGAACGCAAACTCATTGCAGAGATTGAGGCCGAGGGTCAACGTGCAGAGGCTATTGCTGAAGGGATCATGCCTGCCTCGAAAACTGTCAAGGCTCAGTAATTGATGTGTGGATCTGGACACGATGATATTCATTTGCATGATTTCATATTCAATACCCCTAGACATGCAATAATAAATATATAGTTAATTGATACGTGTCGAGAAACCCGATGTGGTCACAATGTGGCACTAATAAACTGTGTTCCTGACCCTCAGTTGTTGACTACCACGAAACGAAAACGCACTGAGTCCAGATCATGGACGCCATCTACTCGATAACCTCCGTATTACCTGTGGAGATCCTTGAGCTCATCTTCAGTCACCTGGAACGTCATGAACTCATCCCAGTCCTTGGCAGCAACTCCATATTCCACAATACCGCATCTCGTGCGGTCTACCGCAACATATCAGAAACGTCGTCAGTCAAAGCCTTGAAGCTCATAAAGACCCTGGCTTCCAATGCCACCTATTCCCGACACGTCCGTTCTATCGATCTCGACTTTGCCAACAACCTCATCACGGCCAATATCCTCCGCCTCTTAAATCGCACACTCCAGCAACTCGTATCGCTCACGACGCTCATCCTCGACTTCTCCCAGACAGACAACGCTGCTGATGTCGCATGGATATTTCAGGGATGTTCCTTCTCGCTCACAACCTTCACCTCGTCCATGCGGTGCGACCGCTCGCTGGCACAATTCTTGGCTATGCAGCCGAAGATAACGGAACTCTGTCTGAGAGGGTTCAACAAAGAATATGAATTTGCGCTGGAACCTAAGGCGCTCCCAAAGCTGGAGCATTTTAGGACCGTTCTGTCTTATCCCAGCATTGTTGGGGAGGTCTTGAGAGGCAGACCTGTGGAGAGCGTTTCCATGTCGCTTTACCCCGGGGACGTACAGACGTCCCTCGATACGCTATTACTCTCAGCGACGGCGATTAAGAGGCTTACTGTCATGAGCTTCGAAAGCGACCCCCCAGTCGCACTCCTTCCCCTCATCGCAGACCGGCTTCCTCATCTTGAGGCTTTCCATCTCGTGGTTCTCATGACTCACTACACCCATGTTAGTTTTCCTCCTAGCGCACAGCTTCATCATTCGTTTACTGACTACTTACAGGAGATTCTACTCGAGATCGGTTCAAGTCTTGCGCAGTTCAAGGCTCTGAAATACATCACATTCATGGCTCCAGGTATACCTGCTTCCTTCAACAATGAAAAGAGCATCGCGGAAGCATGGAGCAAAGCGTGCCCAACTCTACAGACCATCATCCTTCCTAAAGGGATGGTGTGGTTTCAGAGGGACGAGAATTGGGCATGCCTCAAAGATCGCGAGGATTAAGGTATTTTTAAATTTTGCAGAATGTCTAGAATCATGGACTTACACCAGCTGGGTACTGGTGTTGGGGTTACTCGAAAGCTTCAAAAAGGTGCTCGTTGGGGTCGTATGGGAAGGGAAGTGCTCACTTGGGAATGAGCCCACTCGTGCGGATCATTCACCGCGAGACCTTTTCACTTCATATGATTGTTTATTGGCAACTTGTTGCGATGTTTAGAGTTGGGCAGGAAATCCTTTTTTAGGTATCCAATGACGAATGTACCGACAGAAGTACAATTTTTGGGACAGCTCTTCTTGCGAATACTGTACAGGCTAAATTGGAGAAGGAAATATCACCAATACATCAACATCAGTCAAGAAATACATCTCGTAAAATAAATGGGCATCAAGGCAGATCTACTTCTTCCGAGTCGAGTGTATCTTCTCCAGCAAGTTCGAGGGGTACCGATGTGATCTTGTTCTCTCCGTCGGGACTCCTTCCGTCGCGGTAATGAAGCTGTCGTTGTACCGTTCCTCGCGGGACAGGTAATACTCGTATTCCAATTGCATGATTTTGAAATCGATTGGGTCCAGCCTATCGATGACGGGTTCTGATAGCAAGACCGGTGGCCAGCCCTTGATAAGTGAGGGAATCATAATGGCGCCATTCCGCTGTTGCGTTGGAGGAGGTGTGAATTTGCATGGACCATCTGCTGCGGATTTCATGTGGCTTTCGTCGTCATTTACATCAATGACAACCTTGTCGTGTTCTTCAGGGGTATTATCTTGTCGGATGTGTTCGTAATCGCGTTCTTTGACGCTTTCATTGTCGTTGACCGTGAAAATTGTCTCAACGGTCGTGCTGTCGTATGCGGCAACTTTGTCCTCGACTTCTTCGTTGCCAACCTTGTTGTGCTCTTCAAGGACATCATATTGGACGCGTTCGTTGTCGTTGACCGTGAAGATTTTATCAACGGTTGTACTGTCGTATGCCGCAACTTTGTCCTCGACTCCTTCATTGTCGACCTTGTTGTGCTCTTCCGGGACATCATCATGAATGCGTTCGTGATCACGTTCTTCGACGTCTTCGTTATCATTGACCGTGAAAATGTTCTCAACAATCGCACTGTCGTGTACCGCAACTTTGTCATCGACTTCTTCATTATCGACCTTCGTGACGTCTTCTTTGCCGCCCTCGTCTTCTTCCATAACATCTTCCTCCATGCGAACGTTGTCGTCTTCTGTGAAAGTTTCTTTCACGTCGTCGTTCTCTCCCACAAATTGTTCCTCCTCGCCTATATTGTCGTCCTCCGTAAGTTCGTTGTCGCCTATCGTGGCGCCTGCCTTGATGTCCTTTCCAACTTTTTCCATGAATTCTTCCTCGACGCATTGTTTATCGTGCACGAAAACGTCATCTATGAGGCCTTCCGAACCTTCTTCGTCGTCTTCCGTATCGTCTTCCTTGGCACCATCGCTGTAATCCTCCTTTACAGATGTCTGGTCGTCTTTCTTGGCGTTGTCATCTTGTTTGCCTTCCTCATTGATGTCTTGTTCGGGTTCCCAGTGGTTTTCTACGACATCTTCTTTTTTTCCCTTGGATGTCTTGGAAGCCTTCCTTCCGACATCCCTAGGTGGCAGCCCGTTCTCCTTTATGTATTTAACACGCTTGACGGCCCGACGAATCCTGCGAATCTGCGTGGAATTCATGGTGGCCCATTCACTATCGGGAAAAATGGTGCCATGCTTTCTGGTGGGGACTGGTGTTGCCGGATAGGTATTCGTGGCTTCCTTCGATGAGTCAGTCTGCTGTCAAGTTTAACTTAGCCTCTTGATCTACTTGTATGCCTATGAATGAGACTTACTTCGACGAGCGTTGCTACAGAGGTGTTGCTCGACGAGTGCCCCGCAATCTCAGAAGAGGTAGTCGAACTCCTCAAACGTGGACGGGAGATGTTAGCGACAAAAGTGGTGTCTCCAGAGACGAGTTCGCCAAGAACATCACTCGAGAGCTTGATTGACGAGAAACGACTCGGATAATCGCAAGTTGAAACTCCTGGCCCCTCAGGTTTACGAGACCCTCTTGCGTCATCGCTCGATGGTTTGGTACTGTGGTAAATCACGAAGGCCAGGTGGAAAGTTAAGACAAACGAATATAAGGAAATCTTTCCCAAAAGTTTGAAGAACGCCTGGGGGACCTCAAATACGACCATTCCAGCCGTGGCCAGCATGGCTGAGACAGTTATCTCCGCAGTCCGTCTTGACCGCTCTATCAAAGACGCTGGCATGAGGATTGTGTCGTCAGTCGTAATGCTCCTGGGATTGTCGAAATCCTGGAAGTCGGGTGGCGGATGACAACAAAGGAGGCAGCTATCGTGCTTTGTTTGCCATATCGCGTCTGGTCACGTGCTCAAAAATCACTCAGTCATCAACTTGAAACTTCCAATTCGCATTCTTCTGTCGTACAGATCCCCATATGAAAGCAAAGCCTGGTTATGTTTACAGGAGTGCTTCAACATTAAGGCTTACGTCAACTCCCTCGTTCGTTCCATCTTCATCGTGAGTTTCGTGACTCGCAAACCACTCTAAACAGTCATCACACAACGACTTGCAGCAGCACGACCGGCAAACTCGAAGCCGCCGCGAGCATACCTTACACGCAATGGTCGATTGCGACACGCACCGATCGCATACCTTCGCCTGACAACCTTCGCATGACACGACAAATTCGGGAAATTCCGCCATTAGCCCGTCGCCTACATCTGACTCTTCTTCGATGCAGTCATTGCAGAGGTTCGTGCGGTGGCACTCCTGACATTGATCGACATAAGAGCAAGAGCAGCAGAATGGCCGGTTGCAGCGCGGACAACGAATGAAGACCCCTGTGTTATGCTCTGCGCAGAGGTCGCATGCCCATACTTCCTGACACAGACATGTCACACCACTGCTTGCGCACTCTGGGCAGATCGTTTGGGACCAACAAAACGTGCTGTTACAGCTGCGCCACCCGGGAAGCTCACATTCCATACAAGAGCCGCGCTTCGGAGGGTGAACGCGTGCGGATTGGACGGCGGCGATCAGGTTGGGATTTACGGAATTGCTGCCAGGTAAGGCAGGAATGGGCTGAAGGCCGACGGGATGACCGCTACACCATGATATGTCTCTCGTGCAACACCACGATTTGCACCCAGGACACTCTTCCAGCTCCGCCATGACCCCCTGCTCTTCGAGGCATGAGAAACACAACGCCTCCCTATAATGTCTGCCGCAACGCGCGAGCGGGGGTTCAGATGATCCTGGGCAGTCATCCTCGTCGCACGATGCAACCTGACAGCTTGTGCAATGGATAAGATAGGAGTCGCATATAGAACATCGCGGAGAGCCTGGTCGTAAACAGGTGAAATCTATATCATCAATTAACTCTTGCTGTACAAGCGTTTGTGGTACTTCTACAGCAATTAATTCGCACGATGACAATGGATGGGTACGATCAGGCCTTACCTTCACTTGCAGCTGTTTCCATATCTTGCGTGCAAGGTCACACTCCTCCTCTGAGTTTAATCCACGACAGGAGGTTGCCCTCGCGACTACGAACTCATAGATGTCTGCTATGACCGACGTAAGTTCGCATGGGATGGGAATGCACACGTTTTGCATCATGTCTATGATCCGCAGGTTACAGAATGCGACAACAAAGTGTGTAGCGATCTGTGTTGATAGACGGAAATGGATGGCAAGACTCGAGAGGTCAGGAGGTCCTGGATTTTCTTGTGCCACTGCGTATCCGAGGGTCGCGATGTGTTTTCCTTCATCAATTGCGGATGGCTCATTTTGTGGGCTCAGCATATGGTAGACAGTTTTCATGACCCGAAATATGTTCAGGCGCATCGGATGACCATGGTCTTTCTCGCACGGTGAGATAATTGTCCAGGTAGGCATGCAGAGGAGATGGATGGGAGATTTTAGAAGCAGAAGCAGAAGAGGCACGGATATCAATAGGCGTCTGATCAGGATAATTTCCTTTCCTAGCAACACTGCCTGGTGCCAGGACGAAAGTTAATGCAATAAGAGGTGATGCACCGGTGATGACTGACTCGTGAGCCACCAGTTCTTGCGGACAGGAGGAATTGACATTCCTCTGCATATGATCTAGACCCACCGAGCAATATTTATTTTCCAAAAATGCTTTGTAGATGAGGCGTTATCCCGACTAGAACGGTGGCTCTGGGTAGGAGCTTGTGAGTAGAGGTTAGGAACGATATCTCAGAAACCAGGATGCCACGCATCTTGTGGATGGAGGGCATAATCTCTCCACGGTGCGATTGTTATAGGACTCTGGCAGCTACACGAGTGACTGAGGCACGGATGGCATTGGTAAGCGCCGCAGTTTGTCCGACCGGCCCACGTTCACTTCAAGCGAATTTCCCTATAAACAAGCTCAGACAGTCTATGTCAGTGTTCAATCAACGTTCAATTATGCCCAACAATAAATAATGCAAGATATCAAAGAAGTGATGGAGAAGTAACAGGAGTTGCCAACCAAAATATTTTCGACTACTGCCAGTACTGACCATCACATCCCCACGAGCGCCATGGCTACAACTCCCGCGCCCAAGCTCACCAATGCAAGCGCCTGTTTCCAAAGCTCGCTACGCCACAAAATTGGATCCATTACAAAGTCTCCCGCTAGCATCTCGACACATGCGGCATACATCAGCATCCCTGCGGAAACTGCAGACATAATTCCTTGAATCAGGAGCATTTCCACTGTCAAGAAGTGAGGCCACGTCAGAATAGGTAACAAGAATATGAAGATATTATGGTGGTACGTACCGACGTCGTGACCCCGCCTGAATGCCAGGAGGCCGATTGCGATGCCTGCAGGGTTGGTAATTGCAAAAAGAATAACAAGAGTAGATCGTAAAAAGGCCATATATTTGATGCCTCCATCATCCGACGAAGGAAGAGACGCTATCCGAATGCCGAGCGATAGCCCCTCAAAAAGCTGGTGGAAAATAATTGCCACGAGGAGTGACGCTGTAACAAAATTGTGCTCAATATATCGATCAAGCCAAGTGAATAAAACTACGCACTGAACTCGGAGCCCTGAGCGATTGCCAATGTTAGACCTATGACAAGGGAATGTATCATAATGCCTAATTGCAACACCTGAAAAGCGAATTAATCCACGAGGGATTTAAGCAAGTGCAACGCTCACGAGAATGCCGACAATCTGCCTCTTCTTTCCAACTTGTACTTCTTCTATCTCAGAATTAGGCGTGTGTGAATGCCTATGTTCAGCACGCAGCTCCCGGTCATCTGCTTGTACACTGACAGTCACGATACCCTGCTCGAGTTCTTCTGAGCCATACGATGACGACAACTTGAATCCACGTTCGTGGTGCGTATCATGGGAGCACCTAGATTCGTGTCTATGGTGCCCTTCGAAAAAGTAGGAATCGTGCCTATGCGGCTGACTTGTAGACCCATATGAGAACGACCGCGTACGTCGAGGGCTTTGTGAAGAATGAGAATTTACGAGATGCGTGCGCTCAGATTGGGAAGCACGGCTTTCTATTGGCTTTGGAGTAGCGATGCGAGGAGTGGGTGTTGCGGAGATAGGTGTCGTTGCAGTTATCGGGGTAGTCGATTCTGGAGATGGAATCGGTGAACTGTATGACTGGAGCCGGTCCACGTATGATGTGGATATATCTAATAGCTGATAAGTGAGGGCTCAGTTGTGTTGCGACACAAGGAAACGCACATTCAATCAAGAATATGGACAAAAGCGAGGTCAGCCTATAGGACGCATTATATTTGTTAGTGATGACGCGAGGAATAAAGTGACGTACACGATGAGACCCGTGAAATCCCCTATCTTCGAGTGAGAGCGTAGAATTGGGTTCCTCAAAGCCTCAAATGAATCTTGAAGGAGGTGGACGAATGCTGTGGATAGGATGACACCTGGTGATGTTCAAAATGTTAGCAGCTGAGATTCCAAACTGAGCGATGCTCACCTGTTCCAAAGTGTTTTCCAATAAAAAAGACGATGCGAGGTATTTGAAGAAATGTGAGGCGCTTTGAGAGCAAAGGAAATGATGATGCTAATAAATAGTCACTAGTACCGCGATATTCGTTCGAAGAGAGAGCGATGCTCAGGATGATACCAGTGACGCACCGAAAAGAGACACAACAAATATGATGCACATTGCGCTGATGCGCGAACGTACAAGTTCTACATTTGAATACATGCCTGGTATGGCGTCTGTATCCGCGCGGTAGCAGATAGTAAGCCTGTGGTGAAGTGCTGAAACTTGTTGTGATAGCGCACCGTAGTATCCGATTGGTTGGCAAATTTCAATACCCGTATCAATGTGAAGTTAGAGGGAGGTGTTCTGCACCTTCTACGCAAGCTTAGAGATGCCAAGTGGGTGGTGTTCTGCACTTGTAGTGAGTGGGTTGGGGAGTAGCAGTGCCACTGGTTGTGGCAAAGGCCGCCATCTTGTATGCCAACAAGGCTTCACTTGGGGACCTCACCAGTCACCAATTAATGATTATGTCACACGCACGGCGTTTGCCTACTAGTAACCCGAACAGTAGTGGTACCAGCATCCTCAGGCCATGACCTTTTATTCTTCAAGAATAATGCCACGAAATTCAACTCGCCTGAGCTCCGCTTGCTAAGTTGTGCAAAGGAAAAGGCCAAGAATGGCACTTATTGAGCGCTTATCAACCATCTTGTTCCGTTAATTTGGCAGTCGTGAGAGGTCCTATCAGCTGTAACTGATCAGGATGGTTCTTGTACGCGGACGTCGGGCAATGCTTAAAAACGTGCTTTCCAAAGCTATTCAAAGATAACACATGTGACTTCTTAACCTCCATGTCCAATTGATATCATGTAGGTGACACAGTACACATCTCTTTCGTTCTTGCAAAATCAAGGTGCATTCCTCAACGCCTGCTCAAAGTCTGCGATAATATCATTGATGTGTTCAATGCCCACAGACACCTGTCCAAACAATCAGTTAAAAACACCCCCATCAGAAACGTCACGCACCCGGATCAGATCATGCGTGACCCCCGTAGACAGCTGCTCTTCATCACTGAGCTGTTGGTGCGTCGTTGTCGCAGGGTGGATGACAAGGGTCTTGGCATCACCGACGTTTGCAAGATTACTAGCTAGTTTGAGGCTGTCGACAACTGTGCTCGCCACAGTAACATCGCCCTTGATGCCGAAGCTGAGCACACCACCATAGAGGTTTGGACGGAGAAGCTCCTTCGCCCTCTGGTGATCGGGGTGACTCTCTAGTCCAAGATACGAGACCCACGCGATCTTCTCGTGTTTCAACAACCACCTAAAAACAACAGGTTTCCTCGTGGATCAGTGCATATCAAGTTGACAACTTACTGAGCAAGCACCAATGCGTTTTCACAGTGTCTCTGAGCCCTCAAGCTGAGTGTTTCAATGCCCTGGATAAGTAGGAAGGCGGCGAATGGGTTCAGTGCTGGACCCAAATCACGGAGTAGCTCGACGCGAAGCTTGATAGCGAAAGCAACAGCACCAAATGTATCGCTAAAGACCATGCCATGGTATCCCTCAGAGGGAGAAGTGAACGACGGGAACTTGCCGGAGCGTGCCCAGTTGAACTTGCCTGACAGAAAAGGAATGAGCAATGCAGATGGACATCAGTCGTGAAGTGAGCACACCCGAGTCAATGACAACACCTGCAATCGTCGTTCCATGACCTCCAATCCACTTGGTTGCACTGTGCACTGATGACCATACACATGAGCTGCGGATCACCTACGTGAGGGATGCACTCACAAACAATGTCTGCGCCCAACTCGATGGGTTTGATGAGGTATCCTCCCATTCCAAACGTATTATCCACGATCAAGGGGATGCCATGATCATGTGCAACCTGTCGAGTTTACTTGAGCAACGGTTTATTGGCAGTGATTGGTGTACGCACTTTTGCCAACTCAGGAATGGGCGCAACGTTGTACTTCGGGTTACCAATGGTTTCGACGTATATCGCCTTGGTGTTCTCATCGATTGCTGCTGCAAAAAGCGCCGGATCATCGCCTTCCACGAACTTCACACCTATACCAAACTTTTTGAAGGTTACTACACACTGCATGAGTCATGATACTGGTAAGACGCTGACAAACGAACCTTTGAACTGGTTGTATGACTTCAAGCAATTTCATCAGTTTAAACAGCCCCTATACTGCCAAAATGATACACTGACCCCTCCGTAGAGACACGACCTGTTGCCAAGACATCAGTCGGAGTCATGGACCTGAAAGGCTTGATCTTACGTTGAAACGATGTTGTCACCTGCACTGGCTATTGTGGAAATCGCAAGGAATTGTGCAGATTGACCGGAGGCCAATGCGATGGCCGCAACACCTCCCTCAAGAGCCGCCATGCGATTCTCGAACACATCCTACATGAATAGGAAGTACTCGGCTGTAGAGGGCCATTGATGAAGGAAGCACGTACGACAGTGGGATTCCCAATACGAGAATAGATGTGTCCAAAAGCCCTGCATGATCATGTTTATCAAGTTCAATACGCTTGTCATCTTCGATGAAACTGACTTCAGGCCGAAAAGTTCTGCGCCATGCTGAAGCTATGATAAGCCCCTAAATCAAATCTTCGTGCAAAGTGACGAACGTTAGAGTCGTTGAAGACGAAGCTCGTGGAGGCGTAAATAGGAACTGCACGAGCATTGGTGGTAGGATCAGGAACCTGACCAGCGTGCAGCTGCAGTGTCTCGAATTCCTGGGGCCTTTGACCAAAAGTCAACGAAGACCTTCAGAGGAGACACACCACTCACTTGTTGGGTTGAGCCATCACAAATTGAAATTGGGATGGGAAATAAGTGGGATTGGGAGGAGACTCTGATTGTCCTGTTTATATGATAACTCAAGGTTCTGAGATCTGAGATCAGAGTAGTGATAGCTAGTATTACTGTGTTCGAAACAAAGGATGACGATCAATCACGCGAGTATTACTACTTGTGATCATGGGTCGGACCTAAGTCCAAGTCCAACTGCCTGCTTAATCAGGCCAGGCTTGACATTGATTGGGGCATATGCTGGACAACTGTGAGAGACATTTTGATGTTTTCCGGAATTACTGGAGTTACAGTGGAAGAATCACGGACCGATTGACTATCAATAGTTCTCCATAAGAAAATGCTGCCCATATGCATGGTTTAGTGCACTTTCTACAAAAGTCTCATTATAATTTCCCATGAGGAAGCGTGAGGCTGGCCATCGAGGGAACCCGGAAGACAATAGCGGCTCAGCGTTCTATTTTCAAAAAAAAAAAAATTAGAACAGGCTCACTGTTTTCAGATTTGAATTCTTGAGGGCGACTTTGGTCGAATGTTGTATGTGTTGTCATTGTATATTGGCATACTATAGCTTGGGCATAACAAGAACTGTTGCAACGCGATGATGAGAGAAGGGAATCCATGAGGTGACATTATTGAATGCACCCGCCCTTCCCCTTCAAGTTCGAGCCGCCACGTGAGGCTTGGGTAGACCTCGCTTTTCACAACCTTGAAATCGGATGGCGCGACGTACGTGCCAGCAACGGTCTGTCTAGATGTGAAATTTGCGCCTTTCCATGTCATGCCTCTTCAAAAGTAAGCTTCTTCAATGATGTTTCGAGCCCTGTTAACGCTGCGCTAATAATAATCTTATTGTATGTTTTAGGCTCTTGAAAACGTACCGTCACGGTAATAATACATCTCAGTTATCAAACTTGCGTTCGGATGCGTCTGGTTGCACTTGAAGTCAGTCATGATCATGGGTCAGACATCCTTGGAGGTCCGTACCAGAGCACGCTTGACGCTAGCCACTGGCATTTTAATTGACCCTGCAGGCGCTATACTATTTACAGTTTACGCTAAGCCGACCAGTAATCCGATTGAGTATCCGCTTTCGAAGATTTTTCGCCGCACTGTCGAAACATAACCTTCAAACATGAAAGAAGTGTCTTCACCCGCACCTAACCTCCTACCCAATGAGTAAGTAGCAAGCTAGGCTGAGTCGAGAGTAATATTTATGGAATAGGCATACGATCAAGCCGGATGCCGCGAGCGAAGAAGATGCCGTGTTCGCCGAGGGAGGCCTTGCTAAGAAGACGTAGGTATCAATTGATCAGCATGTTACACTTGACTTCTGACTATATTGTCTCAAAGATCCAATACCACCCTCGATGTTCCTATTGCGGAAGAACGCAACCAAGATACCGCTGATTCAAATTTCTGGACGACGTACAAGAAAGTTTCGGACGAGTATGATGACGACTTCTTGGAGCGAGCGAATGATGATATGGGCGTTATCCTGACTTTTGTGCGTTCGTTTCTGCTTAATTCAATGCTAATCTAACGAGGCGAATCAGGCTGGTCTGCTCTCAGCTGTCAACTCTTCATTCATCGGTGGCATGCAGCCCAACCCTGGAGATAATACGAATATCCTCCTGCTACAGTTGATCCAAATTACTGCCAACCCAAATTCCGTATATGACATCAGCAATCTTTCCTCGTCTGAGAGTTATCCTTCTTTGACAGTCTGCATGCAAACCTTCGCCTATACCAGCCTCGTATTTAGCGTCTTGGCCGCATCGGGGGCTGTCTTGGGAAAGCAATGGCTAAACTCGTACAAAGCAGCCCGGGGAAGGGGGTCTTTGGAGGAGCGCTGTATACGGAGGCAGATGAAGCTGGATGGGCTGGAGCAATTTCATCTGCGGAGTCTCTTGCAGGCATTCCTTGTATTCCTACAAATCGCGCTACTACTCTTCAGCATTTCGCTATGCATTAAGACGTGGACCCAGCAAGTCACGATATCAGCTTTCATGATCTTCGGTACCGCGTCCGGCATTGTCTTCTACTTGTGGACTACGGTTGTCTCAGTGCGGTTCCCTCAAAGTCCTTTTTGGACACCCGGCTCAAAACCAGCTGGAGCTATTGGGAAAATATTTACAGGATCGACTTCCCATCCTGGCTCATCCGATAAATCATCTGCCATACGCTGGATAATCGAGACATCGACGAACCCAGAATATGTTGAGGCTGCTGCTGCGATGGTGCCCCTCGCGCAGTGGGCACAGGATCTTGACGCTTCAGCAGTGTACAAACGCCTACGTGATAACTTTGGAGCGTGCTGTCAGAAGGAAGTGCTCTATGTGAAGTATGGCAAGGCCATGGCGCATCTCTGCAGCCAATCGGTGAAAATCGACCCAATCCTTCTTCGGAAATTTGGGTGGGATTGCTGGGGAGGCAGGAGTCGTTTCATTCGCGATGCGTTCATGGCTGGCCGTGATGCCTACCGTCGGATGACACAAGAGGGCAACGCTTCACATCGGGCCAATGTGCGCACCGCTCTGAGAACAATGGCTGTCCACGGACTGGACCAGAGACTTTCACTTCCGGATAGCGAGGAATTGATTTGGAACGGTGATCTACGGTGGCGTCACAGTAGTAACGGAGATAAGCCCCGCCTTGAAGAATTCGACTGGCTCGTTGATTACTTGGCGGATAAAGCAAAGGGCGACCATAAAACAGAAGGAGACACTTTACTTGCACTGAGCGCCATGCATGGACTATGGAGCTCTGCCAAACAACCTTCCTTTATCAATTCGCTCATCCGTTGTATGGGCAACAACAAGTACCCACGAGTCCGGCATGCCGCACTGAGACTTGTTTCTGACACTCGAGGAGAACTCGCGGCTATAAAAGATGACTCGATGCCACAAGGTGTCAATGCACAACTCCTGGACTCGCTTTCTCGCGCTCTTTTCAACGCCGTACGTCCAAGTCGCCGGACAGATCATTACAATGAATCCGATACCCCTTTCCACGAGGAACGAGACGGTCGCTACATCAATCTCATCTTTTCCTTGGCAAAGAACGGGGAATGGCGTCAACGTCTGATACATGATGGTCATCTCCAGCGGTGTATTGATCTAGTTGATGAGGTTTCAAGAACTTACCCTTCTGAATCCTACCTTCCAGGATTCTACCTTCCTGCGATCATCGGGCGCATCAATCCGGATACCACTCTCAGCACTACCCAGAAGAAGTCACTCAGACAACTGGTCGAGAAAACGTGGCGTGCCCACATTTATAGAAACGATGATGACTACGTCGATGCAATCCCAGCCCTCGTGACAGCGACAAAGCTGATTTTTCAACAGGAGATGTGGCTCGCGACAGAGGCGCGTGGGGCGTTGGAATATATTCAGGAGCAACAAACAACCCTTGTGAACAATGGTGTCGCTCAGGCTACGGTTGACGCTGCACTATCCTCTTTGGAGGACTTTCACGAAAAACTGCAGTCCGTGCATGTGCTTGACCTCAGGAACAAGCCGTAAAGGAACAGCGGATTTTGGCCCAAGTATGCACTGAGTTTATGTATTTGTTCGTTGCCGTCTTTCTCCGTTCTCTTTCTTTTCTGTCCTCTACACTTCCATGAGCAGGGCTCTGCACACTCTTCGAAGTCGAACAATGCGAATCCCTGCCCTCATTTACTTATCATACTACTAGTCATCGTGGTATTTCGTCATATGCGTGCTATCATTCCTTCCCACCCACCTACTGATATGTTTACACTACTGGTTAATTCGTGAATTTCTGATACTGGATCACTATTTGTTTGGTCTGCCACCCGGTAGCTCAATACATCAACGTTCAGTTGAGTGCTCGGAAACAGGCTAGACAGTCGAAGGTTCAGCGGATAGACGAAGATGGGTCCATGAACCATATTTGAGACAGATGTCTTCATGACCATCGACGATTATGATTGGGGCAGGCCACAGACGTGGTGGAAGATCTCCAGATCTGCAACCATGTTCTCGCACATGCGGACACTCAGAATGTAACACTGCATTCTGTGGTTACATTCTAACTCTATCAAGGGGGTTTGTGCTGATCACTGACCAAAGCCAGCTGTAACTCCCGCTATGGTCAAGGACACGAAGAGTACAGGAGGTGGATGGCGATGAGAAGGATGGGTACCAGAGGCATCTAGGCGCAAAAGGCTAGTAGGAAATACTAGGAAATACGGAGAATCAGCGCAGTAAACGAAACTCCGGGATGCGCTGCGTTCGAGGCTGCTGTAATCCTTGAAGCTCGCAGTGCATGAAACCTGATAAGTAGAAAAACGAACGGAGCAATGGGCACAAGCAAGGGGTATCTTCCCAACGAGGTTAAATATGCAGCTTGCCTCGCCAAAGACACGCAGCAAATACTTCAAGGGTCGGGCGCACTAACCAAAAAAATGCGGTGCTGTAAACCAATTGCAGCATACGGCCGCGGAATGGAAGGCGGAGCGATGCAAATTTAGGTAATAGATAAATACTCCATCGCAGTGGCTGTGTGATAAGGCCTGCCCGCTACCTCATGTTAACTATCATCGGTTGTTCGGATGCCTATTCTCTTCCAGTGAACTTACTTGAAAATGCAGAAATACAGTTTCACGCGTGAACCACGGCAAAGGCTGGCTATTTAGTACCGAGTCAATATTAGATATACTCACCCCATCTACCACCATCGTGGTGATACTCATACTATATGACGCGCGTGCCCAACAACACCAATGATTCCACTCCAATAACGTTCGCTCATCCACAGAATTTCATTGTCTTCGGTGAAATGGGTGTAGGGAAGAGCTCGTTGATAAACCTTATTGCTGGCGAACAAGTCGCCAAGTCCTCTTCCGGTGTACAATCCTGCAATCTCAAATCAACCGGGTATTCAATCAGATTATCTGATCCCCAGCTTAATGTCAATCTATTCGATACAGTAAGTAATCGCATTTTCACATGAAGTTGGCATTCCAAGTCAAATATCATCTAGGAGGGCTTGGACAGTCCCACTATGGATAGCGCGAGCTATCTAGACGCCCTAGTGAAGGCGCACGAGCTCATCGTCTCACTCAAGCACCAAGGCGGAATACATGGCTTACTCTTTTGCATAAAAGGTGGCAGAGTGTCACGCACTATGCAGCAGAACTACAGGTTATTTTACGAGTTCCTGTGCCAAGAAAAAGTACCCCTTGCTCTGGTCATTACCAACCTCGAGACCGAGGTGAACATGGATGACTGGTGGACGCGTAACAAGGACCATGTCGAAAAGTCCGGCGTTGTCCCTTTTACCCAAGTCTGCATCACTACAATCAAGGGTCATCAAAATGCATACGAAAGCAGATACTTCGAATCCAGGACGAAAGTACACAATATGCTCAGGGTGCTCGGAAGTGCTGAGCCGTGTTCGGTGGACGTGAGTAGCTGGTTTGTGCGGATGTGCAGGTTGCTGCCAGGGCTTTTACTCGCAGCCAAGACCTTGGGGAAGAGCCATCGGAAGATGATGCGGATGCTCACGAAGCGTTGCAAGCTGCGCAAGGAAGATGCGGTGCGACTTCTTCAGAGAATTGAACTATAGGGAAGAAAAATATTAGTAACTGACTGCACGTTGTATACTATCGGATATCTATCATTTACCTCAGTTTATCTTATTCCGTACCTATTATTGGTTGTCTTGTACATATATTGTACTTACCATCTAGCAGTTCTTGTGAATGTCAATTACCAATCACTACATTCGTGAACGTACCACTTGGCAGTCGGGTCAGGAATTTTGAACTGCACATGGACTCCAGTCAATACACGTTTCCCTCCTGCATTAAGCAACTGTCAGTGTGACCATAACCCAGCGGCGACAGACTCAGAATTCGTGAGCAAACACCTGAGGTCCAAAAGTTCGAACCATGAACAGGAGCAAAGGATTTCGAAGAGTCTAAGATGAACTTGAACGCCCGGGACAGGTGGTAGTAAGACCCTGGATCGAACATAGCGGAAACAAACAGTCTAGGATAGCACTAGCACTGAGACGCTATACGTAACCACTAGTAGGTTTCAAGGACACATTGCGCATGCATGGGGGTATGTACAGGGCAGGCAAATCTGGTGATCCTGGTAGCTCCTTGGTGCATAATCATTAGCGTTCACAGGTACTCACTTGGGTTAGAGCGACTTGCTCGGCGCCATCAGTGATATCATATTATCAGGTTCGAGTTGGTAGGTTAGAGGTGATGAACTTTGGCCATTGTTATTGACCAGCGGACAGTGTGTTGCCACTGTTGATTGAAGGAATATGAGACCGTGAAAGAATGGAGACAATTGACCCGCCAAGTGATGATCACATTCTCTGACTGTGGCATAATTCCACTACACATGACATATCATGTCACAGATATACAAAAGTTCCTCTTTTGCACTCTAGAAAATGACTGATATGCCTCGAGTCAATCTACATGCTCAGCTCTCGGCAAATGAATCAACTCACTAATTAGTACGCTCGATGAACGCCCAAGCGATATGCTGCCGAGAGGTCAATTCACGACCGAACATACCCCATAGCCTACGAGAGGTATGCGCACCCCGAGTCGGTGACGGTGGATAACAAGATTATGCAGATGTTTATGATTGTGTACTATATAATGTCATACATGACTTTGTCATATTTCCCTCGGTTCACTGATGCGCCACTACTAGTACACATTCGAGGCCCGTCTTTTGATGGGTATATGAGACTTTCTGACGAGTCTGGATTCCTCCGTCGTCGTTCACTTGCCCTTGCAAAGCACCGTCTGCTCGTGCACGTTCTGCACTTGGGAAACTCAGCTTGCCCTAAACATGAGACCATTCACGTCAGGGTATATTGATTCAAGGGTTGAAGATTCGGGTATGTTTTTTTTCATAATTAACACCCGCCCGATTCTTATTATTTGACAAATCCAGACTTGAAATGTTGTATGGGCTGCCATAGGCCGTTTCGCAGGTTTCAACCTCGTCGACGAACTCGATGTTCTTAAAATTCATGGACTCCAAGATGTAATTGACTATGAAGAAGAATCGACATTTCAATGACCTTCGCATATGGTTGGAAGCAATGGTGCGTTGCATGATTTAAACCAAATGGATGACTGGTAGACTCTACTGTTTTACTGGCAGGTTACACCAAATGCGAAAGTGATTTGTATCACGGACTAAGGACTGCCGTTATTACCTCGAAACCTCCTATGAGGACACGAATTCAAAGGCTCTTCGATGAATGCGCCAGTGCCTTGATAGGTTGTGCAGGGAGTTGACAGTTCAAATTGGAAAGCGGCTCTCGCCGATCAATGTAAACGTACTCAATACCCAGGCTACTTGAGACTGTATTTTACTCACGGGCGTCGTAGACATCAAGGATGAATAACGATTCAGATCTCTTTCCTCGAAGCACTTACAGAATCCTGTGCATCGAGGTGAGTTTGCTCATCAAAAAACCTTCTGAAACGTCACTACGTCATCGTCGGATGGCGCAAGGAGAGATCCTTGTTGGTATCAATAATTCGCAGGCTGGGTGCTGATAATTGGCCACACTGGCTGTTCTTATCTGGTCTTGAGACGCCGGTGTGTCAGTTCATTATATTATTGTCTCACAGGAGCACGCCGCGTAAGTAATATATTTGAACAATACAATACATATCACATCATTCAGGCAAGGAATTTCTTCTTGATCATCAGAACATGAAGAATCAGCTCATGCTGTAGGTCTCTAGTTATCCTGCGTTCCATCAATAGCAGTGCAGTCGCATGATGCTACGCATGATCGGCGCGACTCATGCGACGTCAAGCCAGTCGAGAACTAGTAGTTGGGACACCTATGACGATTTCCATTGAGGAGTTCTAGGTGTTACTGGCGTCCAGTCGGTCGACGCCCACTGTGCACTAGATGTCCACATAATCTGCTACGCATAACCGTACTTTTATGCAATCGTGGTGAATTTCTCTCCACAGCATAGTCATGCGAGAATTAAACTGCGGTATGTTGCTACGTTATGTTTGGACGGTGCAACAGAATCATGATGATCAATTTTAAGATAACATTGACTCGGTTGCTTGAATCTAGAACCCTTTCACTCAGGATACTTCCTGTCGTGCAATGAGGCTCTGCAGCATTAGGTTCATGACCAGATGATCATTGACGGAATTGATGGCAGAACTTGCTGAACAGCATTGGACTTCGTTTTATCGACAGATTTTCAGCGCTTTCAGATATCTCGCATGATTTCATTTAAATTCAAAAACCTCCGATCAGATACTTTGTTTGGATTATGGTCTTCTGATCATTCCCCATTCTAATTATTTCGTGGACGATAATTCAATCCTGTGATCAATCAAACTCAATATTTCTCACTCTAGGAAGGCTGATGCTATAAAAGCGTTGGATGGCGGTATGTATGCAAACTCCATACTACGCCCCATATGACTGTAGTCTCGAACGATCCCGCGTACTTGCCGTTTATCAGTGGTATTAACCTTTGGGACAACTTTATAGGTCCGTAAAGAGCGAGTAGAATGAAGATGGTAACGTTTCATTGGCTTTACAGTTGTGTGTGCTTCCGTGGTGGTATACGATTGGGGTGAGCAAATAATACTTTCTGAGGGTATTATGGATATTTATACGGCATTCAAGTATTGACGTTTGGACAAGAGGTGAGCCGATGTCATCGGCGGAGCTGTCTCACTAAGAATGTTTTAACAGGTCGAACTGGTCTGGGTAAGCAAGGTCATATGTCGGAAGCAGACTGGATGATGGAGTTGACTCGGGGCAGATGCAACGCTGGTCCTTCATGACCGTTCTCTATATTTGTGTACGTTGTTCGTCATGTCATGAGCGTATATAGCTGACATGTCTTCATCTATGCTAGGTGCGCTACATGGGAATACTATTTTCTGTGTAAGTTTTCAAGGCTAATTAGTTGAAGCTGCACTGCGCTAACATGCCTTAAACTTACAATTAGGGCCATCACGCTAAGTATGCATCTCCCAAGTACTTATTCTGTTCGTTTCTGACGGCATCATCGTCGGTATGTAGCTCTCCCTATTTCAATGACAGACGTAGTGGGTGTTCTGCACTGATAGCTGTAATTCTTATTCAATTACTAACTGTGCACCTACACAGGGGTGAGTGGTGTGTTCAACCGCATTATTATATTGAGCACGACGACTGCGACAGCTGTAAGTTCATTTGAAGCATTGAGTCCATTAATGCGCATCAGTAACTTGGGCTTTCAGGTTCTATCTTGTACATCATGGGTTTTTGGATCCCCGTCATCGTCAATGCCATGCTGGGCGGTGAGCTCGTTTGTGGCACTTGATTGATACTTACTTGACTGAAATATTACTATGCAAGTCATCATGATGATTCGGATACATGCTATGTATCAACGATCCAAAAAGATGCTCATCTTTCTCATTGTAGTCTTGCTGGCTTGTACGATCACCACCGTCATTATCATGGTGATGGCAGATAGCGGTGTTTCAGCGGGTAAGCTTGATCTATCGATGAAACCCTCAAGCACATAAGACTCATGGAAAAAATACCAGAAGAACACATTCTTGATGGTCGCCGCATGTGTCTTTCCGATCCTGACCCAGACCAGGTAGATCTGATTTACGAGAGTTTGATATCCACCGCTATATGGGAGATCCTCGCCTCCGTTCTTGCATTCTGGATTGTCATCAAACACTTCCGTGAGCTGCGAAATTCTGCGACAGGATCGATCTTGGGGGACTGTTTTACGGTGTTAATAAAAAGTCACGCATTTTACTTTGTGGCGTGAGTTCGATGGTTTGGATGTTATCATTTTGTTTCGCTGAAGTCCCGCATGTGTTAGCTTTATTGTTGTGGCTTGCTTCAGCTTGGGCGCACTGTCTCCAAACATCACGGTGCGTCAACCTGTGATTGTGCACCTGTGCCTATCTGCTCACATCATGTCTACAGTACTCATCGACTCTGGGAAGTAATTTATATAACGGTGTCCTTCAAATTGCCACGGTGTTGCAGATGTTTGTTCTGGGACCACGTCTGATCCTCAGCCTTCGCGAATACAACGCTAAGCTCGTGGCCAGGTCTGACGAAGAAACGGGCATGACGTCCATTTATTTCCAGGCAGGTAGTGATGCGTTGGCTGGCGGAGAAGTCTAGCATAGGAAATGATCAGCCACGGTACTGTACATAGTTCTATTAGTTTCGTCGTGGTTCCGGAGTGGTTTGGAGGTCTCTGTCATGCTGTATTATTATTGAAAATATCTGCCCACCCATGCATAGGTGAATGAAACGACTTCAAAATGTGGCACAGCAGGGATGACACATCGGGGTTTGCAATATTTAGGACAGCATTCAAACCACAATTAAATGCCTTGGGTGGCTTAAACTTGAAGTTAAGTGCAAAATTTACGACATTTTGACATATCCTAAATATCAGAAACCCCGATGTGTGAGTTGCGTGGTAGCTACCGACCGGCAGTACTAGATTGCAGAAGAGGAAGGTCATCAGGTAGTAATCTCGTCTCTGCAGTATCATTATCGGCTCCCCGAATTTTTAAGCCTACAGGCCAACCTCGTTTTCACCCAAATGGACGCGTCCTTCGCGTTGTCGCTCAGGTAGATGTGGGCATGAAGTATAATCAGATTCGATGCTTCACTAAGCGTGTAGTGGAGCTCAAGGTTGTTCCTTGGGATTACGACTTCGTCAACGAAGCCGAGCCATATGATGGACTGTTCATATCAAACGGTCCAGGTGATCCTTTGACAATCATGTCCACCGTCGGGCGGATTGCTCAGGCAATGGCGACCGCGGACACAACATCCCATGCACTCACGCACTGTCCGGAAGATGCTATATAACGTCTCAAAACCATGGTTTCCAAGTCGACACAGATTCACTCCCTCTGGGATGGAAAGAGCTTTGCCGCAATGCCAATGGCGGTAGTAACGAAGGCATCTATTGCCAAGACAAGCCGTTTTTCTCCGTGCAATTAGCAACTGACAAGATCGGAAACGCCCTCAATTATGTGACCGGACCCTTCAACATCCAGTTCATAGCCAAGAACAACGAGATCAAGGTGATCGAGTGCAATCTACGAGCGGCGCGGTCTTTCCCCTTCGTTTCCAAAGTCACCGGCATTGACGCCATTGAGATGGCTACCAAAGTTATGCTTGGGTTGCCGGTAATGTACATTTCGCTCACAACCGCCGCCTTGATTTTTAACCGTTCGTTCTTGGCGTAGGAATTTATGGGTTTATCCGGGTTTGTCCTATGAAATCGTGAGGGAGTTGGGACGGATATTGGCTAAGTGGGACGGTAGTGAAGAAGTTCCATTGGCGAGCGAAGATTTCATCATTTCCGAGTCCAGTCGGTCATCGGAGAACTCGAAATGACCTCGGTGACCTGGACATTGACCTAGCTAGAAGAGGTACCTTATGACATCGTTGCTTTTCTGTATCTCTGATTGCGTTATAGGAGCTGAACCACCTCACGAACTCATCATGATTCGCTCAGCTGAAGCAGGTACAAGGCGAAGTTCAAGTCACGCATTAAGAGTGCCAGAGAAGCTAAACCTCAAAACAAAGGTACGTCGGCATTTTAATTTTCGTCTTCAGGCTCTTGCTTGATTATATTCGTGAAGGAACGACTGTCCTCGTTACTTAGACCAACTCCCTTTATGTTCCTGTTCACCTGAGTGATGCAGAGAATGTATCCCAGACGAAACTCGACTGCCCTTTGGCAGCCGCTTCAAATCCTGAAACTTGATATGAAGTACATTGACACCTGGAAGAAATGTCAGTACAGGATAGTTCAAGATGGGACTGTCCAAGTCAAACACCACAACTCCTTACTTGAGTGGAGAAACACTCACACGTGGTGGGCGAAGACTTGGGAGAACGTATGCGCTGAGCTGCGGTTGCCTGCTTAGCCCATCAGCCTCCGCCCCGAAATCAACATCACCGTCATTGATGTCATCAGCAACGGCAAAGAAGAGGGTACGGCATTACACAGCAGATGTAACAGAGATTATTTAGAGTTGGGTGGGGGACATGCGGGCACTAAGTGCGTGGAGGTCAGTTGCGCGTGGGTGACGTGAGCAATGTTGCCATACGTACTGTGGTTCGAGAGGTGGCACAAGGTTAGTCTCCCTAGACATACCTCCACAGGCGAAAAAAGATAGTCGTTTCTGCTAAGAACATAGCATGGGAGGTAAGCGATACAGGCGCTTGCCGAGCGCCCTGAAAAATATACAGGTGTTGAAGGCATACTTAATTTGTCAGTGGGAGAATGTGCCATTCGACAGACGTATGCTAAAATTTAGTAATGGACACACAGCTGCAATGGGTCTAGCAATATTGCAGGTTAAACTCATAATCACTGGCTAGCGGGAGGAGCCTCTGAGTCGGGAGCCCTATGAAGTAGTATGAGATGATGATGATGATGATGATGATGTAAAACCGAGGGTGCAACACAACAGGAGTGGCACAAATGACGAAACCTGGTAAGTAAAGTGAAAGGTAGCACAATCATGAATCACGACACACAACGAACCGGACCATTCAAGTCAAACAGCAGGATCCCTTACTCGAGCGGGGATGTGCTCACATATCGCGAGAGAACGAAGGTTTGAGAAAACGTATGCGCTAAGAGTTGCTGCACAATTGACTCATCGGTTTGATGAACTAGACCCACTGTCTAAGGGTAGCAGGAAAAAAAACGAAATTGTGAGAACCGGACAATCATACATACGTGCAGATTTTTACCGTTGTCGACTACTTCAGCGCGAGGTGCAGAGATGTAATTCTGAACAGGCTTGGGCCATGAGGAGTTGCTCCGCATCAAAGACGACAAAAGCTCGAGAATCTAACAGGGAAATTAGTGAATGTCCTTCTTATGTGCTAGGACGACGTGATGAAGTCGAAGATAGGTTATGTTTTGAAAGCCGTGATAACAACATCGCCTTCAATGACGCCATCGGTAATGGTGAAGAGCGGGTGGCAGAATTACACAGCAGATGTGGCTATTCGGAGTTGGTTGGGGACATGTGGGCACTAACTAGTGGGAGGTCAGTTGTGCATGGGGTGGCGTGAGCAACATTGCCATACATACTGTGCTTTGCGATAGGCGGCATAGGATTACTAGTCTCCACATGCCTCAGATCTATAGTCGAAGGAACATGTCAAGTTCTTCTAATAACACAGCATGGGAGGTAAGGCGATACAAACACTTGCTGAGCGCCATGAGTGCAGAAAGTCTGACACGCAGGTTCTGAAGGAGAAATTAATTTGTCAATGGGAGAAGTGCTCAGCGTAGGCTGCCACTAGCGCTCAACGTTGCAACAGACACTACTTACTGTGTGCGCTAAAAGTTAGTGGCAGCGCAGATGATTAAGCAGGGACATATCACGTGGGCGAAAACAAAGTGGCAGCCAGCATGCTTCAGTACTTCAGTCGCCGCTCACTGCGTCGCCACCGACCAAAGGAGTTCCTAGCTATAGAGACTGCTGTATCAGAAAAGTAAGCACTCTTAAGCTGATTGTGAAGGTTGCTCTTCATGATGCACCTAGATATTACACTATGCTAATTTATATCGAATATCCAGCTAGATGTTGCAAATCAAAGCCTCATGGATTACACATGGTCCGCGTGGAACTTGGTAAATTATTATTTATACGCTCTTTTGATTTGGATGAGCTAACTCAAAGACACGTCACAGGCATGCTGCCTCATGCATTCGCTGAGGCTGATCTAGGGCGTGCCTGGCGGATTGACTCGTGAAAAAGGTTCATTGTCCCGACGATGAACGTGGGTTGCAAGGCCATACTCGTCTTCCAGACACGGTGGACCCACGCGTTATGCACTGTGAAACATGCTCATGATGCAAGGCTCATAGCTGGTTCATAATAACAGGCCTCCATGCGAACCTCAGTCAAGTAAATTCCCTTTCCTACATTACTATCATATCTGTTTTCACCTCACTATCATATCTGTCCTTACCCCGCTATCATATCTATCCCTACCTCGCTATCATATCTGCCCTTCCCTTCACGTCTACACTCGCCTCTCTATAAACCTGACTTACACTGACCTCACATCAAACATCATGTTAAACAACGGTCTGTGCGGATACGATGTATCGCCGGAAGTCGACTCGGGCTCTTCTTCGAGCGAACGGCACTATGACCAGCGAAACGAGGCTCGTTATCAAGCTGCGCACAACCCGGTGGTTCGATCAACCGGCATCGCGGAACCTGAACGGAGTCAACTACCACTGCCACTACCTTCTACAGCGTCACCAAGCTATCACGAAGTACGTGCCCCTGTTCTTAAATTACGTCACTTTGAAGCCATCTTACTGATAAACTGACAGACCCAGCCAGTGGGAAGGAGTGTTCTCATCTCAGTCAAAAGTGGCTTACCACCTCCGCCACCTCCAAAGGCGTCGACGAGCAACTACGAAGTACGTGCCCTACTTAAGCCGCATCTCCACTTACTGATCAAAAGTGGCAGACACGCTCACGAAATAGAAATGTTGTCATCTTCGGCGAAAGCGGCTCAGGGAAAAGTTCAGTCATCAATGCGATAACGCAAAATCAACTTGCGGAGACATCTAGCGATGCGACGGGTTGTACTTTCAGTTACAAAAGCTACCCAGTCGAAATCTCTGGCCAGACATATGTCCTGTTCGACACTGCAGGTCTTAATGAGGGAAATATGGGCGCAGTGCCGGCGGCGAAGGCGGAAAAGGCGTTGAAGAGGCTGCTGTGCGGTCTCATGAACTCTGAGTCGGATGGCATCGGGCTTCTAGTATACTGCGTGCGCAGTACGAGAGCCCGTCAGGCCCTCATTCGCAACTACAACCTTTTCTACTCCGTGATCTGTCGGAAGAAGGTTCCGATCGTCGTTGTCATCACAGGATTGGAGAACGAGACCGATATGCAGGGTTGGTGGCATACCAATGCCAAGGAATTCAAGAGTCGTAACATGCATTTCCAAGACCATGCCTGCGTCACGACACTTCACAAACACGAAGGCATTTCAGACGTCTTCACTCGTCGTATCGAAGAGTCTCGCGAAATGATGCGCAACCTTATCGTCAATAACTGCTCGGAGTGGGCGGTCGACGACGCCTGGTTGAAGCAGTGTTTTGCAGATGCGCGACGCGTGATGAGGCATAATTGGAATAGTGAACGGGCTTCCCCATCCACCCTCATCATCTGTGGCTCGTCTCCGAGGGAAGAGGAGGACCTTACGCGTTTCGGTGGGGAGGCGTACCGTGTTTGCCCTGTTCCTCATCCAGATTCAACTTCAAGCGCCGGAAGGGGGCATGAAGGGGATCTTCTTATTTATTACGCTCACGCTGACACGCTCTCTGCGGCTCGCCAGACTTTCAGCGCGTTCTACACAGCATACCGCGGCAACATGGTGCCGGTCGTCGTCGTGGTTAAAGGACTGAATGATAGAATTTCCGCCCGTCAATGGGTCGAGGAACATATCATGCATTACGGTGCTGGTCATCTATTCTCCACATTTTCTCCAGCTGGAGACCTCGGAGATACTACTTTGAGGCGGCAGGCGGAGCAGGACTTGCAGGATCTTATTAAACAGTCCTGTCTCTTCCGAAGCGTGGTGAAAGGCAGGGGCATACTCAAAGGATTCGTGAAATTCGTGAAATTCAAGTTGTCGGATTGGCTGTGAGTGGACGAGAGGCATCATCCGGGTCTATATTTTGTCATTTATTTTTATGTTAACGAACCATAGGCAATATCCAAACAATATCTGTATTTGAATGCAATGCACGTAGTTAGTCAGCTTCTCTGCGCTTTACGACCCAGAATCACCGTATGTCAAGCATGTATCTTTATGAATTTATTACCTTCCAAGGGCTCAGTGTCCTCGATGACATCATTAATATGTTCAATGCCCTGACTCGTCTGCGCACACAACCTGCCAGAAGATATCTCTATCAGAAACATCACGCACCCGGATCAGAGCAGGAGCGACCCGCTATCGGTGCATCGTGGTCACAGGGTGGATGACGAGGGTCTTGGCATCACGAACTTTTGAACTCTCGACAACCACGCATTGAGCTGTCCAAGATTAGGTATGCACAACCTGTTTCATTTACATGAGCCGCATTCTGAACCAAGTGACTGACTGATACGCGCACTTTCGCCAGCTTGATCAGGAATGGGCGCTACGTTGTACTTCGAATTACCGATTGTCTCGACAACATTTGCCTTTGTATTCTCATCTATTGCTGCTTGCGAAAAGCGCGAGATCATTACCATTCATTAATGTACCATCCTTTTTGAAGTCTACTGCACACCATATGAACCATGAAACTGGGAAGACCTTAACAAACGAACCTTGCTGTCGTCATAAATTAGAAAATCCCTGAACTCTACAAATTATACACCCACCCCTCCATGGAGATATGGTCTATTAATAAGACGTCAGCTGTTCTAGCGTTCGCTATCGTGCAGATTGAAAGGAATTGCGCAGTTTGGCCGGAGGCTGTTGCAAATTGCAATGGCCACAGTACCACCCTCCAGAACAGTTTCTCGAACACATCCTGTTTGAGAGGGAAGTACTTAATTGCTGATAAGCATCGAAGAAAGAATCACATACAATTTGAAGAGTGGGTTTTCTAATGCGAGAATATATGTTTCTGAAAGTCCTGCGCAATGTTCGTCAGGTTCCATTCAATTACATTCCTCGGCGAAACTGACTTCGGGCCGAAAATATATGCAGATGCCATCATTGATAAGTCCTTGAGTCGAATCTCTGCACAAGACGACAAATGTTAGAGTCGCTGAAGGAGAAGACGAAGCTCGTGGAGGCGTAATTAGGAACTGGAGAGAACTGGTGACAGGATCAACGAACTGACCAACTTGCTACTGTAGCATCCCGAATTCCTGGGGCCTTCGACCAAAGGTCGTCAAATAAGACATGACACTCACATATTGGCTTAAACCATTGCAATTCGATGTTGGATAGCGAGCTAAACATATCATCTGAGTTCAGGCTTTGGCTTGCCCTGCACTCAAGGTTCTGATTATGCAGTTGTTAGAGGGTATGTAAGATATATGCGGATCATGAAGAATCCAATGATCAGTGTTCAGTGCTGCATTTGTCAGTCATTCGTGAGGTGGATGTTGAACTCGGACAGTCTCTACCAACGTGCACTAAACCTCGTGAAGATGCACAACGTCGATCATCAACGTATGAACAGCTTCTCGGGGAATCAACACATTCGACGGTAGCGCCAATAAGATAACGATTTTGACTGTCACATAGTGAGGGGGCAGCGACACTCCGAAAAGCCCCAGTCAAATCGCGCGCTCGGCGTCAGAAATCTGGCCGAAACTCTGCATATCTCGACTTAAAGTCAACAGAGATGCAAAGAGGGACAGTGGTCAATAGAGAGGTGAAGTGTCGATAGGAAAATTGACTGCATAAAGCAAATCTCGAGAGAATGGATATCTGTTTTCGCGGGAGAATGAGGAGGTTGGACTTGGCACCACAGGACCCGCTAAGTACCAAGGTAGCGAGAATGATGTGAGATTCCCTGTCGGACCATTGAAAAAAGACCATCACTAGAAAACTATGGCAAGAAACTTACCCGTGGTTTGCAGCGAAACTAACCGCTGCTGTACCCCCACGCGGCCGGCATAGGCTGATGAAACCCTTCAGGTGTCAAACGTAGACAGCCTGTGTAATCAAGCGCCTAAAGCCTGACGCAACGTTGACAAGATATACATAGTTGAGCATGACCATGGCCGCCTCACACCGTCGAGAATTGTCGCAGCCGCCCACTGGCATGACACGCTTTTGAATCAATCAGTATCATTGCGCAAGTGCTTTCGACACACCCTTGAAGTGACAATTAAGTTAAGGCGGCGGTACCACTGTGGTGAGTCGATGGTTCGGACGTCCTTGGAGGTCCATAGGCAGAGATCTTGCTGACTGTTATATGCATACGTGTCGCGCTGGTAGTTCGACAGAGCTTGCGGTTGTTGTGGTAGTCAACAAGCCACAGACTAAGTGCTGCCAGTGGTTAGTGCCAGTGATAGGCTGTGTCCGCTATCACCGGGGTCACTGCCCGGTTCACCGCTAGCCCTTCTAAAGAGATCTAAGACACCATCGTTACCGCTCTAGAGTCTGATATCATGCGTGGAGTCCCTGATTGCGGCCTCACATAAATATCAGCCCATGGAAGCTTCTTCGTTCAGCATCCACTTTCAATTTCATCATGGTCAACACAATTCCTCCTGCCAATCCAATCCCTGTTGCACCATCCCCTGCTGAGGTTCTGGCCCGCCTCTTTCCTACCCCAGCGCCTCCTCCATCAGTCCTTGCACCAGCCCGTTTACCAAATGCTGGTCCAGGGCCAACTGCTGCATTGCTCAAGACGCTCAAAGATAACCACGAGCGCAGCCATGTCTTCTTCAACTACTATAGTTTTCACAAGTATGTGCTTGCAAATTGACGTTGCAGAAAAACTCTCACACTCCATTCAGCCATGCAGCCCACCACTTGTTAGCCATTTGGGCCCTTGGTGCATCTGGCCCTTTGATCACAGCTGCATATGAGGACACTCACCTCGACCATATGCGTGATGCTTTCCAGGCACCTGACCATGTAGTAATTTCAGATGACAACTTTCATGACTACCTCGGGGATGAAAAGTAAGCCTGAATTCCTCCTACATCCCAGTCAAATAACTTGCAAACGCGACCCAGTTATTATAATGCATACCTGGATTACTACCACAAAGTAGTTCTCGCCCCGGGTGCTACTATCTCAAGTACCCTTGAAAAGTACATTTTCTCTTCAGAGTACAATATCAACGATTCTCTCGCATCGGGAAAGCAGCAGCCTGAAATGCTCAACCGCTTCGTGGAAATTCTCATCCACCCCCTCATTCACACCGGTTATGGCGCAGAATTCGGACTTCCTGGCATGCTGGCTGAGGGTCTCGCCCAAGCGAGCGTTCATCCTGCACGGGCAACTGTCCTTGTCTCTCGTTTACTCTTCCCCGGGAACCCGGACTCTCAGTACAGGCCCAAATCTCACGTGCACGCGCTCACGATCCTCTCGCAGATGCTTCTGGACAGCCGCTTCTGGACGCGTAGCCTCGAAAAGCACGAATTCGAGGCTATGCTCGTATCGCACGGCGAACTCATCAACTCTTACGCAGAGATGTGGACATGTGAGATCAACAGCCAGGAAGATTTCAGTCGCCACCTCGAGGAGCTCGTATGGGCAAGCACCTTGATGTACGGCGTCAGTAGCTGGGACGGCGAGAGCAAGGAGTATCGCGCAGATTTCTTTACCATGCACATCGTCACTTCATGCCTCTTCCTCCCATCTCTATGTGCACACCTTTCATACCGAAGCCAGTCTCTCCTCCTGCGCGCACACTTCCTCGCGAGCATCACCTGGTGGCTTGTACGTGGACGCCCCGCTCTCCCCCTGCGCAAGTTCTTCGCTGCACCACTTGCGCCCCTCCCTTCCCCAGCGCATTTCAAGTACGCAACAACGCTCCCTGGCGCTCTGCCCCAGCCATCAACATGTGCACTACTCGGCGGGGACAGTCCGCATGCGGTCACACCCAATGTATGGTACCCCATTCTACAAAGCACAATCATACACCCGAATGAGCATCTCTGCAAGTGCCAGCGCGCGCTTGCACACTTTGCCGCACTGTACGGACACCGCGAGGCCGGCTTCATGTCGGAGGCACTGTCCTCAAGTCCAGCGATCAGTTGTCCTGACACACCATTGTTGCCTGGTGGCCTCGAACTCGCAGAGGGCGAGTGCAAAGCGCTCGAGGCGCCCGAGTGGGAGTTCCTCGATGGGAGCATATTCTTGCGCGTAGCTTGGTTGACAGGTGCTGCTCTAGGATGGGTGAGGGAGGGCGAACCGAACACAGGTGCTTGGGATTACCAGGAATTTGAGAGAGTCGCTCTGGAGAGAGATGAGCTTGAAGCCAAGGCGAAAGCATAGGCGATGGGAACATGATATATCCAAAATACGTGAAGTGACCAGTTTTTTTCGTTGACTCCCATCTCAGCTGATAAAGTATACACGCAATTACTCCTGGTACAATATGCAGACTTTCAATATTTATCTTGAAATGACATGCAAACGAGTGTCTCAGAAGGTCTGAGATCTGAGATCTGGATGACAACGACAGTGACTTGAATCAGACATGCCAGGCCACTAGTGTCACTTGTCACGTGAGTTGACAAGAGCGCAATGACACATCTACCACAGAGCCCCTTTCCCCTTCCAGCACTAACCACAATGTCCACTGAACTCGACAGCACCGCACACAGGCCATTCAGTCGAGCTGGTGATGAACCTTTTCAGCACCCAGTTGGACATATACATGCTCACGGTCTAACGCAATATTCTCCTGAGGCGGCAGAAGCGTTTTCATCCCCTTCCAAGCCTGAGTTAAATAAGGATGTGTTACCACCTTTGTTCCAGACCCCACAACAGCCTTTAGCTTCTATATGCCCCCAGCATTGGCCGGGCATCGACGCAGAAAGCACCGATATGCTTTTGAAAGTCCTGGAGGACAATCACTCTAGGTGGCATATATTCTTCAACTACAAAAGATTCCATAAGTGCGCATTCCAAGCGTATGTGTGTGTTGAGCACTAACTTTGTTTTGAAGCCATGCAGCTCATCACCTTCTCGCAATCTGGGCGATGGGCGCAAGCGCCAAAATCATATTTTCTGCTTATGAAACTCATTGCGAGTATCAGCGGCCTGCGTTTGACTCACCAAGCCGTATCACACGGCATAATTTATTTGAGCACCTTGGCGATGAACGGTTAGTGATGTTGAATACTAGTAGTGTTTGTTGATTACTGAACTTCTGCAAGCTTTTATTCAGCATACTCGGATTTTTTTGCCCTTGAACTCGGCAAGAAAGGGTTCGCTCGCACCTTCGGGGAATATATATTTGCTCCTTCCGCGAATTACCCAACAGAACGTCCTGAGGGAGATGGTCATCCGGAGATGCTGGCTCGTTTCATTGGTGGAGTGCTCCACCCTCTTATCCACACTGGCTATGGTGCCGAGTTTGGATTACTAGGCATCTCAGCGGAAGGTAAAGACACCTTTACGTCATGGATTGTGCTGGTACTTACCTGCAGAAAGGTCTGGCCATGACTGCTGTACACCCTGTGAAGGTGCATGCACTTATTCCACCTTCATATTTCAGTTCTCCTGTGAAATCTGGAACCATGCACGCCCTCTCAATTCTCGCACTTGTTGCTAAGGATGAACGATTTGAGCACATCAAATTGTTGGATGAGGCAGACATGCTTGCCGTAATTGTCTCATCTCACGACGAGGCACTTCGAGCGTACGCTGAAATGTGGGACTTCGATGTAGCGAATAAGGAGGGTGTTGCCAAAGCGGTGGAGGAACTTGCTTGGCTTAACTCGATAATTTATGGTGTAGGGGGCGCGTCGAAGGAGGATAAGTTTTACGCCGATTTCTTCTTGATGCATCTTGTCACCTCCACCCTTTTCATCCCGTCCCTCGTAACTTCGCTTTATCAAAATCCGCATGCCCAAGCATTGCTGCTACGTTCCTACTTCTCAACGAGCTTGGCGCGTTATCTGGCGCGGGGACGCCCCATCCTCGATATCGTCAAGTTTTACAGTGACACATCAAGCCTTCTGCCTTCTAGTGGTCAGGACGTCATTCCGGGTCCACAGCCGTCACCTTACAAGGACACACTTCCCAATAAGACATCTCCTGAAGCGCGGACGCCAAATCCTTGGCTGTCTATCATACAGTCTGCACTCGTACATCCTAACGAACATTTGTGCAAGATACAGCGGTCACTCGCCCATTTTTCAGCATTGTACGGCTTGCGAGGACAGGGGTGGTTCGCCACAGATAACAGCAAACTCGAAGATGTTGAGCGCAACATTGGACTTGGAGAGTTGGATGGAACGCTGTTTCTTCGCGTGGCTATGTTGACTGCAAACACGCTTGGTTGGATGAGAGAGGGTAACAAAGAAGCGGGGTGGAATTATGAAGGATTTTATGAAGAGTGAAGCGAGGACATCAAAATTGTATAGTGTACAATAGTGGTACAAGGGTGAGTGTTGTTACTCTGAACTTCCAGGTGCAAATAATACGTGCGTAATGTTGTACATGTGCTGATATATAATGCGTGAAAATAATTGAAGTATATTGTATCATGCATGTCGTAACGATCCAGAGGATTACATGCAGCAGCCCGAAATAGCCGCCAGCTCTTGTTTGATTTGGGTCATGGTGGGTCGTAAGAACGGTGCTGGGCTCCAACACCTATCAAGGAGTTTTCGGAAGTGGTCAACTTCCTTCTCCGGAAGCCAGAGTTTCATTTGAGTGCATCCACGGGAGGGCTTCACGCCCCTCATGATGTCGAAGATGACTGCAGTATCGTTGCTCCTATGTGAGAAAGGAAGACAACCGGTTGCAACCTGCAGAATGCTGTCAACATAAAGAGACAGATAGACAGATAGGCGAGCCAACCTCAAGACAAACGCATGCAAAAGCGTATACATCGCTGCTAGTGGAGATCGGAGGTGGCTGAGCTTCATCATCATTAGTGAGCGCTTCGATGAGTTCAGGCGCCATCCAACGAGTTGAACCAGCGAAGAGCGATGTTGCAAAACGGCTGTTCCGCATACTGGGCTCGGATTCAAGGACCTCTTCGATGACATTTGACAAACCAAAGTCTGTCAAGAGTGCTTGACCATTGTCGCCGATAAGTACGTTGGACTGGAATCCAAAGTGTAAATTTCGAGCCCGAAGAGCATGAATGGAGATAAACTTACGCCTTTGAGGTCGCGGTGGATAACGACTGGCTGACAATTGTGCAAATAGCTGACTGCCGAAGCTATTTGCTGAATCTATTACGCCTCGTCAGGAATAGTGTTTCAGCTGTCTGACTCATGACTCACTAATGCAAATCGATCCACTTCGGGATTCATTTCCAGATAACGCGTCAATGTACCGTTGTTGCACCAAGGGGAGACCATGGCTATGGAGTTAGGAGACTGAGCAACGCCATAGAGCTGTGCGATATTTGAGTGACGCAGGCGGTGCCAGGCAACAACCTCTGATTTAAGCCGCTGTGATCCTTCGTTAATACATGGATAAACTGATTTGGAGATGTGCACGCACCAGCATCAGCTTTTCCTTGATTTCGTCCGTCATATGCATGTACTGGCGAAGATATTTGAGCGCAACCTGTCAACCCACTACTAAGATACTGATTCAGGAAGAAGACCACATTTTCCTTACTGGCTGTGTCCCATTGTGAGAATTCGTCCAGATTCCTTTCCAAACGTCGGCGAAGGAACCGCCAGATACAGGTGCGTTGCCTACTTTTTCAACCTCGTCTGTGAGGTCGACAAGTAACACGCTGCCTTTGACGACCAGGGTCTTCGTCAATTGCTCTAGCGTTGCCTTCTGTCTAGCACGTTGCTTCAGCCGCGAGTAGTCCAAATGCTCGGACACCCAGCGGAAGCTGTCGTAATGCGCGATAGCTTGGGTGACAGAAGTGAGGGAAGAGAAGTATAACCGGGCTGGGTGTCGCTGGAGGAGGGATGCGTTACGAAGGTGCACGTCAGCCGGCGACTCGATGTCGACATCAATCCAAGCAGCAGCAGCTCCCATCACTTGGTCTCGTACGCTTGAACCGTGCAACAGAGGCTTCTCGCGTTGGTTGCCGAGCACGTAGAGGGCTATAGTAGGCATGATTGGGAATAGCAGATGAGCTGATGATCTAGTAAAGCCATACGTTCAACACGGCCAGATACATGATGATTTCTCAGACTCACGGATCACCAGCAAACTCCTCATCAAGAGTAGCAAAGCATGAATCAGGGAGCACAAACTGCTGACCCTCAGACGCCAGACCTATACAGATCTCGGCATCGCAGAACCTCCAGCAGTCAAGACCCTCAAAGTGACGGAACACCTTCTTGTCGGCGGAGTTCTCGTGCTGCAGAAAAGCATGAAAACCTCCCAAGGTAGCACGTCTCCGAACTCGATGCCATGCATGTCTAGCGTTTACGACCGCACCAGTGCCAGTAATAACACGTGTCGTCAAGCTGGCAACCGTCTCCGTATACTTGTCACTGTTTCGATACCGTAAGAATACGAAGTACCGGAGCAACGCATCTCGGGAATGTCTCGAAATCGGCAGCTCGAGCCTCGTGTCCGGTCGTGATTCCCCAGAGTGTGAAGAGCGGATCTTTGAAATCAAATCACTGAGGATCCGCTCCACTTCATTTTCTAGACGGGTAAAGGCTGTCTCCGCGGTACGCAAGACAGACCGGCAACCTTCATCCAAAGAAGGGATGTCAAAGTTATGGAAGATTGTCTGAACTTGTTCGGGAACGCGACGCGTTTCAGTGAGCTCGTTGTCGTAGACGTCATATGCATGGACGCGGTGGTCGTCGAGTGTGTGCTTCAATGGGTCGCTTTGTATGTATTTCCTGTCAGCGACAAACTGGGCATCATCGATGAATCACTCACGCATCAGACAGCCAAAACCGCCAGAAGAACTGGGGAACGTAAGGTACCACTCCGACAGCTTCATTGGGGGTCTGTATTATAGAGATTATCAGATCTTCCGTCAGTCAAAAAGATGCACCCATACCATTGAACTACGACAGTCAGGGAATTTTACAGGAACCGCTCAGTCGTCTGATGGCAAGGTGCCAGAAAGGTTGGAGGTCGGTCGCACAAACAGCCAGGTTTGTGTAGGGGCAGCAGACAAACTCTTCGAGGTAAACGGCCGACGAGTCAACCGTGGACCGTTTCAGACCGTCTCTTGTGGGCGATGTGGGCGAAAGAGTGCAAGAGAACTATCGCTGTGCTCTCCAAGGCACGGGTATGTGTCATATTTAAGTAAACGTCTTGCCGTGGAAGGTCTGGGTAAGCCATGCGGCTGGTGCAGTAAGCGCTGGCTCGGAAAAGCTAGGACAAGGCTGCGTACCGCCGAAAGTTATCATTATCATGATCTTGGCACAACATAAGGGGAACTTGAAGATGCGGTGCCATTCGACAGTTGTCCGTGCCTACTCCTTCAGGTTGCCACTCTGCCACCAAGTAGTACTCTCTGGTCTCGAGACATATCGACACTTACGTATAAGGTAATTACATCCCGGCTGCATCCGATTTGAATGATGCGGAGAGAAACCAGTTCAGAAGTCCCCTGAATCCCAGTGCACATAAAGCTATAGCTTCTCTCGCGAATGACATCTTCCTTCAAGAGTGAATACGAACTTTGTGATTCGGAAACACCACTCAGGCTGCCAGAATGCAGCGACGTCATGAGACAGTTATTAACGAAAATTGAGCTAGTAGACTTGTAGTGAATCATGCATAATAGTACATACACACGGGGGCCACACGCTCCACACTTGGAAGGAGATATCAGAAACGTGCTCGCTAAGCTTATGGCTGTACAACAGCGTGTGTTGGGGAAGTTATCAACGGAGCGCCCGCTTCATCGATTGTGCATTGGTGCTATTGCGCGGCAGACGGCCCTCCAGTCCGAGCCACAGAAGACAGAGACGATACCCGCGTGACACATGATGTCATGGTCCCAGAACCAATAGTGGCATCGAGAGGGCCGTGAAACGGATCACCAGGAAGGGTATTTAACCTATTGCTCTGCCCTTCTGTATCCGCCATACATGGAAGCGTTTGGGTACGGGTAAGCGGCATGGACCCTGCATGGCCGCGTGTATCTTCAGGATGACTTTCATTATGGAGGGCCTCACACGACATGTCGTCATGAGTATCATCGGAGATATCGTCAAGGGCGGAGGAATCCTCTTGCGAGGTGTCGTCTGCGGCGTCATGGTGGCTGCAAGGTGAAGTTGTGAGCGGGCGAGCGCTTCTTTGTATGATGAGGCACTAACCGGGACTTCTGACGCTCCTGGATGACTTGTGGCTTCACTTTGCTCACTGCCTTGTTGACGTACCACATTGCGGTAACAGTCACCAGAAGTGTGGTAGCACCAACTACATCACCAATAATCCTGCTAGTGGAAGTAGCAGGTGCTGCAAAGTACGTGAGCAGGTGCAATATACCGGATCAAAACAAGTAATGACTCACCGTTTGGGTCACTTTCAAGCATCACACCAATGTAGACAGTAATGAATTGTTTTGGAAGAGAGAGCACAGCTGCCAGCATGAACGCAAAGATTCCCATTCCGCACACTGAGAATATGGCTGTTGTTACTGCAAATAGCGATTATCAATGAATGACGTATGTGTATAATAGAAACTTACAATGCCCTGGAATAGCGCTGTAGCGCGCGATCAATGCGAATTTGAAACCGCGTTCACGAACCACCTTGCATAGAGCAGCATACATGATACTGTCTTTTTGCAACTTATCTCCGCGGACTTGGCAAAAATGTTTGAAAGTGCTTGAAGAATACGTTTAAGCTTATCATAGGAGGTACTGAATAATACTCACTAGAAATTAGCAATTTCGCCTATGAAAGTGCCAGCTGCGGTGATGGCGAAGCCAACCCAAGCACCCCAAACAAGCCCGCAGAGGATGGCTAATATCTCGTGACCAAACAACTGAAAGCGCAAATTACGGTCAACGAGGCAATTCATCATGAAGAGCTTCACGTACACTTACCGGAGGGAATGATATCACAAAGAACATTGCAATTGGGATGAGCCATCCGAATTTCAAGCTGTGTAGTTCCGTAAATTAGCATCAAGCAATCAATAACATGCTTCGACCCACTCATGAATTCGCTCCACTACAGGCTGCAAAGCGCGCACTATCCGGTTATGGAAGAATACAAAAAGGGAACCCAAGATGATGAGGGCAACAAGGCAAACACAGGTTACTAGGGCAATGTAATTCATCGCATAAGACTTTGACCTGTGGGACATCTATTGAATGCACACCTATTCTGCGCCTTGTCAATAGTCGATTCCTGGTCAAACGCCCCTTAAAGTTGAAGAATGTCGGTTCAAACCCTCCTTCGCTAAGACTTGAGCTGGGTTGCCTTCTAGAGATAAGCGGATCTGTGTCGCGGCGTCCATTGGTTTCCTCATCATCTCTTTGAATTCTTGTGGGCATATGGTTGGAAGATGGATGAAGAGTAGCTCTCCTGATGAGATCGACGACCTCTTGCCGAGACCCAGCCGGCTCATCACCATCCAACAACGTACAAACGCATGCATGGTCTACGCTAGCCACACCAAACGATTGCAAGATCTTCTGGTGCTCGCCCCACCACTGACTCCAAGGGTTTGACGAGCACCTGTCCATACCCGTGACCACGATGGAAAAAGGAGCATCTCTGATGGTAGATTTGAGACTATCGTAATGGCGAAGCTGGGCCTTCACATCCAGCGATCCTTCAATGCAAAGGATGAAAAGAGGAGTACGATTTTTGTCGCGCATAAGTTCTTTGACGAAAGACTTCAGGTTTTTGAGGGCCACTTCTGCAGGGACGAGTCCCTCTGAACCTTCGTTAAGTCCAGGAGTATCCCATATTCTATATTTCCTCTCGTCGATTGAGAAAAGGTAATCGTCGTTCGTCGCTGTGCAGCCTATGGCATCGTTTGACGCGGGCGCTTCTTCGCTTTCTAAGAGTATGTTGATAATGGAGCTCTTTCCTGAGCCCGTCGTTCCAAATATGACAACGCTCTGAGCCCCGTCATCATCCTAAAATATATATTCAGCATACACGAGTGCTGGAAGTTTCGCTGGGTCATGACGAACCACCTGGAAAGCCACGTTGTCTGACACAGGTTCGTTTTGCGACTCTTCTGCATGTCTCTTCAGATCCATGATGGTAGATGTACTTGATTGACTTGAGCTCCAGCAGATAGCTCTGAGGAAGATGTGGTGTTGGTAGTGTTGGCTTGAGCACAAGGAGAGCTATAAGTACTCTCGTGCAGGGTAATCCGTAGCACATGCCTATACAGCTCATCCGAATAGGCGCCTCGAGGCGCTGCATACTGGAACGATGCAAGGGTCCAAAGCCTAGATGTCAAGCACGACACCCATACCAGAAGGTCTACCCGAGATTCAAGGTAGCTCAGCTGCTTCTGAAACGGGGCTCTCTTGGGCTGCCGCCCGCGAGAGTCAATCGATTGGTGACCCAGGCTAGTCCATCGCGACATGGCTCCGAATTGAAGACCTATCCTGACCTGACGCGTCCCCTGTGGTCGGATTCGAATGTAGGATAAAGACAACCTGACGATTGGACGGTTGGTGCTTGGTGTTTTGCACAAGCATGAATCAGAGCTCCTCAGGTGTTGCTCATGCGGTCCTTTGGAATCCATTGGATGAAATTATCATCATAAGGCTCCTGAACGGTTCAAAGGTTTGCAAGCAATTATCATAAACATTATGACGCATGGCACGGACGTTTGAAAAGAAAAGTGGTTGCCCAGGCCAATTCTCGGGTATTATTGAACTTGAATAAGCTCCGCTGTTTGCTCAATAACTTACAAGACAAAGCTAATTAGAATCAGATGCGACTTGGTCAATTACAATAGGGTATAAGAATCGATCCGAACTCCACGTATCAAAATAAAACTATACATACTCCAATTGTACTCCAACCTATACTACTTATTTCTTAGCATGTATGTATGGATCGCGCACAATGCACACGGGCTTATAAGAACACAAATCGAGTAATAAAATAGTAAGGGGGATGAAAAGAAGGTCGAACAGACGAGCGATGAACTCGGACGCTGTAGTAGTCAGATAAGTGAAGGCTGATAATAGCCAGAGGTAAGGGCCAAGGATAAAACTGTCCGCACAAACACTCTACAACCTACTGCCTTGTCGCATGACTAGGCGGAGGCGGCGAACTCGGCCCCGAAAAACTATGCCCCGGCGCACTGAACGCATACCCAGCACCCGACGGCGGAGGTGGAGGTCCAGGCGGTGGCGCATACGCTGCAATACCACCAATACCAGATGAAGCTGGCCGTCCAACACCAGACGACAGCAGCCGTCCAGCCATAGGCGGGGGATAACCCCCACCAACAACTTCCTCAGCATCCATCTCACCATCGCCCTCATATGGATTCCGCAGAGGCTCAGTTGCCATCGCGCTCAACCTATAGCTCTGGCCCTGTGCGGCGTTAGCCTGCAACTCCCATCCCACGGTATCTGTGCTTTCGTGGCGGAGAGGCTTGGTTCCTAATGTGGGAGTTATTTCACCCGGGAATGGGTTTGGGTTATCCGGTTTCTTAGGTTGGGGGGCGTGTATGCGTGGGTCTGGTGCGTAGCCTACGGCGTGGCCTTCGCTGTCCCATTGCTGGTAGGGAGGGTCGTAGGGGGTGTTTGAGAAGGAGTTGAGGGGGAGAGTGGCGTCTGAGGTGTTGAATAACGCAGAGGTGTTCGCGCCACCGTTTTGATACAGTGATTCGCTCTCGGCGTCCAATCGTGCTTGACTGAGGAAATAATAAGATTGTGATGAACAGGGACAGGGATGATACTAACCGTGCTTTGCGGCGTTCATAGACAATTTGTGGTTTGACGCGGTTTATCTCTCTGGTGATATACCACATGGCAGCGATGGTTACCAGAACGGTGACGACACCAACAACGTCACTTATGATTTTGTTCTTTGAAGTGGCGGTCGCTGGAGAAAAAAATAAGGATATGGTCGTACATACGGGGAACGACTTACAGGTGGCACTGCCTTCCAATAAAGTTCCGATGTACACAGTTATGAACTGCTTTGGCATAGAGAGGGCTGCTGCCAGCATAAAAATAAAGATGTTCATGCCGCATACTGCAAATATTGCAGTGGTGACTGGACACACATAAGGCCAAGATTGGATGAAAGAATGGAAGTAACACACAGTGAGGCGGGATGGCGCTGTAACGGGCGATCAATGCAATCTTGAAACCACCCTCGCGGACGACTCTTCCCAAAGACGAGTAAATGATGCTGCCTTTCTCTATCTTCTGACCGCGAGTTGAACAGAGATATCTGAAAGCACTGAGGATAATGGTAAGAAATAACCAAAACACAATAGAAAGTGAGGCGCACTAGAAGTTTCCTATTTCACCGATGAAAGTGCCAGCTGCTACTATGCCGAAACCAACCCACACGCCCCATACAAGACCACACACGATAGCCAGTATCTCGTGGCCGAAGAGCTGATGGGAAGTACGTTAGTGTGATATGATATGATGTGATATGAAGGGTTGATGTGCATACCGGAGGGAACGATATCACAAAGAAAACAGCTATAGGAATTATCCATCCAAACTTGAAGCTAAATGAAAAGTGAGTGCCTGGATATGACGAGACTGAAAGCGAAGTACTTGTGCATCCAGTTGGCTGCTGGTTGAATGGCATGTACGATTTGGTCATGATAGAATATGAAGAGGGCGCCCCCAACGGCGGCGAGGATTATAGCAATATAAATAACTGCTCGCCGATAAACCAACAATTGAAATTGTAGGGAAAGGAAGACGCACTGATCCGTTTCTTTGACCACAAATTCTTTTTGTCGAATATGGCCTTCCAATTGAAGAATCCCTTCTGATTGAGGGCCTGTATCTCACTAGGACTAGGACTGGGAGTACGAGATATTCGGCGAGCGTCTTGATGCACATCGTTGGAATAAGGCGAAGAATAGGGAGAACTTGGGACATATTTTGGATAATTGTCCATCGTCATCGTGAAGCAGAAAGGAGCGAGCGAGCGAGCGTGGCGGATTAGTCCTTTTGTTGTAGGAGTTGTGTCACCGTGACAGTCAAAAGTCAAGGTAAGTAATAGCACAGCCACGACTCCAAATGTTTAGCCTACTCCATTAATACTCGGCGGCGGCGGTACATAGCCTTCATCAGCCTCGACGTCAATTCAAAGACGAAACTTACCACAGGTAGTCTTGATGACCGTTCTCAAGTTTTCCCACTGACTGGGTCAACTGGTGTTGCTGACCCGCCGGGGTCGCTCATTTTGCTATAAATCAGCAGCGTCGGGTTTGCATACCCCAGACTACCTCTACAGCATCCCATACATTCTTGCAGCAGCACTACAGCCAACCTGGGATACCCCCATTTAACAACCACAGCCCTCAGCGCCAGGAATACTTTGGATATGCAAGTTGAAACGCGGACCGGTTTCGCTTCCACCAACAGCTGAAAAAATCAGGAGCGTACACAGCTACTAGAGAGTCTACAGCAATTAGACGGTAATAATAAATATTGCGGTGGAGCAAATCGAGACTACTACCTGCTGCGCGGAATTGCGGGGCGGTAACACCGCATCGTGCTGGGTGGCATTGCTAGAGCACAGAGTCGGTCACAATATGTATCAGAATGATGACTATCATGATGTATATCCCCTTTAACTTGTTCCACAGCACAAGGATATGCCCTCAGGACCGAACTTCACCAAACGTGATGGAGGTCTACGCATCCGACACGATCTACGATACCTACGACAAGGCGAAGGCCGCATGCGCTGCATTTCATGAGGGTATACTCGTTGTCGGACGCGGGGGCGGCCGGCTGGGTCCCCCTGGTTATACCCACTGCTCAGTTCCTCTCGCATCAATGGGGTCTTAAGCTCCTCTAAGTCTCCAAAAATTCTACGAGTTCCTTCTCTGCCAATTCCCTGAAACATTCGAGAGCAAAGGCGACGCTTTCCCTCTTAATTGAAGCAGCAAAACTTTTCCGAAAGCGAGTAAGCCAGAGCGGAGTCTTACAACTCATTATGAGGTTGAACGGCCACAATAATCGAAGCAGTGAGTCCTGAAGTCCAGAAATGTCACCTGCCGATAATCAAATGGTAATTCTCGCAGCATATCTACCCTACTTGCAACTCGCTTACGCAGAGTACTAACTGAACTTGGGTTGCGCAGCGTCTTGACCTTAACATTGGCCTATGTGGTATGCTGTGATTTACAGTAACATTTACGTGACTGCCGATTGAACAAATTTCGGACACTCTAGGCACATCATTCGCAATGAAAGACCAGACTCCGCAATTGCAACCCTCGTGGTATGCGCCATTGTGACGAGATTTAATACTCCACTTAGTGGAGAACCTAGCTTCCTCTTCGGATACGAGGAACTTGTCACGTTGCGCCGGGGTCGATTCATACAAAGTTTTCAGCGGATCGTAAAACATATTTAAAGGTATAACGATATGTTTTTTTTATACATTCCCCTTCGTAACAATGGCAATTCAAATACTGGTATGTGGTTGATCGATATCGACTTTCTACTACGAAGGCTGAAACGCTGGCTAGCCACCAACCACAACCAACATACTTGTTGTCGGTGGTGGACCCGCTGGAAGTTATGCTGCTGCTGCTTTAGCTCGAGAAGGTTTTGAAGTCACTCTTCTCGAAGCTGCGAACTTTCCTAGGTCAGCACTTCTGATATATGCATCTGCACACACAGTCACTAATACAAATCTGTGCTAGATATCATATTGGCGAGAGCTTGCTCCCGTCAATCCGCCCCTTCTTGGTATTTATTGGTGCCGAGGAATCAATCATGAACTATGGGTTCACAATTAAGGTGTGGATGGTCTTCAATATGTTAGAGTATATGACGGTCGCCCTCTTGTAGCCTGGTGCTGCGATCAAGTTGAACCAGTTCAAGCGCGAAGGATGTGAGCCTCAGCCATCGTCGTTCATCATAGTGCCAGTGTTGATTTCGTGCCCCAGATACAGATTTTATTGCGCTGAACCCAAACAACGGTTCATGGAACGTGGTCTGTAATATATCGGAGCCATGCTTCCTGTCTTACCGCTTTGCAGATTCGATCAGAGTTTGACGATTTGCTGTTTCGCCATGCTTCGAAGTGTGGCGCAACTGTGTTCGACAACATAAGAGTCACCGAACTTCAGTTCGAGGGCGAAAGGCCTGTTTCAGCTAACTGGAGCAATACCAGCACCAAGAAACAGGGCCGTATCTCTTTCAACTACCTAGTTGATGCGTCAGGAAGGAACGGGCTTATGTCCACAAAATATCTCAAGAACAGACGCTATAATAAGGCCCTCAACAACGTCGCATGTTGGGGATACTGGACCGGAACCGAGTCTTATATGCCGGGTACCACTCGCCAGAATGCTATCTGGGTCGAAGCACTTGAAGGTATGAAATCTACCCGAAGTCGTCATACTGTGCTGAATGTGTTCAGACGAGTCTGGATGGGCTTGGTTCATTCCTCTTCATGATGGGTCCACATCTGTGGGAGTTGTGATGGATCAAGAGTCAAGTAACCGTAAGAAAAAGGCTTCCCGTGCGCCTTCGGGAGCATCCGGCTCCAATCTTCTGGCTCATTACAAGGAAGAATTATGCAGAGCTCCTGGAGTCCTCAGATTGATTGGAAATGGCACTCTTCGACACGACGATACACCGGAAGCTGTGAAATCCGCGAGCGATTTTAGTTATTCGGCTCCTTCGTATGCTGGGGACCATTTCCGCCTAGCGGGGGATTCTGGAGGTATTTCCCCTGTTATTGTTTGTAATACTTGTAATTGACGAATTTCAAGCGTTCATCGACCCATTCTTCTCCTCTGGCGTGCATCTGGCTTTCACAGGAGGACTTTCGGCTGCCCTCACGATAGCTGCATCTATTCGAGGGCTTTGCAGCGAAGAGGATGCCCAACGTTGGCACACGTCAAAGATTGCCACCTCTTACACGAGGCATGTAAATTTGATCGTTGGGTTGACGCTAACTAATGCAGCGCATACTGTAGGTTTCTTCTTGTCGTCCTTGGGACCTACAAACAGATCCGCAATCAGTCTATGTCAGTCATGAGCGATGTGGATGAGGACAATTTTGACAGGGCCTTTGATCTCATCAGGCCAGGTGAGAGTCGAGGTTTCCCCCATGCCACTGCAAATTCTGAGACTCGAGTACAGTGATACAAGGAACGGCAGATGTTGGTAAGACGTTAACAGAAGACGAACTCCAGGTACGTGTGTTCTACGGTCATTTTTCACGATATCCTCAAACCAACTGTCAGAAAACCATGGACTTCTGTCGTCATTTGTTTGCACCCACTGATCCCGAAATGCATTCTGCAGTGAAAGCTAGGCAAGAATTTCTCGTATCTGGATTATCTGGTATTTAACTCAAGAAATAGATTGGATCCTACTCTAACATCTCCAGATGCACCCGTCATGGCTGAATGCGAAGTCGATCGCTTGCTCGGAGATGCTGACGAGGAAGCCAAGATTGTTTTGAAGGAGATCAATGCGCGAAAGCCCATCCATACGATGTACAACCCCACGGAGAACTTCGGTGTGGAGGAACATTTCGGTTTCAAAGCTGTCTTGGAACGAGGGAGATTGGGTTTGGCGACTGTGTAGCTTGGTCATTGCTAACAACGCAGACATATGTTGGACGCTTCATGGCTCGGTTATTCGACATGCAGTCACGATTCACGACGACGCGGCAATCCATCTTAAGCTTGATCAACTGTGTCGCAAGCTAGTAGAACTCGTACTATGATAGATTTTGCAGAACCTAAATCAAGCTCCAACCACTCGGCAGGGGTCATTATCCTGGTTATCCGATTCAAATCCTTAGTGCTGAAAATAGTAACATGGTACCGTCCTGGTCCGGAATTGAGTCACTGCGCCCGAACGGCACTTGGCATTTATAATGCTGCATGTTAAAGTTAAACGTTAAACTGCAATACGTGTTTTTCAATGTCATTACGTTCTTACGTTACACTGCACGTACCTCGTTGTCTGGATCTTTGGGGGAACCGAAGTATTTCGGAAGGGCAACCCATGACTTGCAGATGCCAAAGTAACATCATCTCCACCTCGGTATAAACATACAACTCTGTATTCTTTACAGAGCTTCAACTCGGAATCGGCTCGGGCATCTAGTGGGAAGTACAGGTTGAATGTGAAACGACAGACTCGGAAGACATCAAAACTCGAAAGACAGCGGCACCCACACCCGGGCCCATAGCGTCCCCGAGTCTGCATTATCTCTGCAAGACCGTCTTCATCCCAGATCGGGTACGTGTCAGCGTTGTATCAGCCAGGACTTGGGAATAACTGTGAGGTTCTAGGACTGCACACTCAGCCTGGGGGTATTTTGACGTGTCTTTCAATCGGAATCACTGATCCTGGCTCGATTCCGCTTTCAACATCATACCCTTTCGTAGCGGGCGCTTCGGGCTCGTGTATTGGTACTGGCCTTGGTGGTGAGGTTGGGGATTAGTAGCAGCGGAAGCGTTAAACAAGCTATCCGAGCAGGAACTGAAGAAATTGTTTAAAATTGACTTCGGGTATGTGATCGTATTTCAAATGAAGTTTGAAGTTACTAACTTTCAATTGAAGATCATCGATCATCCATCCTCACTAATATTGCCATTGGACCCATAGTTATACATAAACACTGCATCCGATTCCAAGTCGAGGGTCTATACTAATAGTATCATTTTACAGGAAAGTATTTTGTACAATGCGGCAAACCACAAAAGGAATTACAACGACATAGCGCACATAGAGACATTTCCTCCCCACTATCTATATGGTAGTTGGGGATTCTAAAGATAATCCAATCATCATCATCGACACAAGACAAGACCCACGAATTCAATCAGAATATTATCTCCTCCCAAACTTCTAAACCCCACGAGCCTCGAGACGAGCACGGAAAATCTTTTGGAACTGCGGGACGTGTTCAAGGTCCATGAGCGTGTGGTGCTCCCCGGGCACGTCAGTGTATGTTGCCTCGCCGCGGCTATATCCAGACCATGGCTTCAGTGAATTGTTGAGCCAGTCGGTCTTAGTTCCAGCGAAGGGAATGGCATAGAAAACGTCGACGGCAGCTAAGGAGTTGGTATGTCAGCAAGCGTTTCTCAAGCGAAAAAGCAAACAGATTTACAAACTGAGCCCGATGGGCTGTAGTCAAGCCCACAATCGATGAGAGAACCAGCCAGGTCCACCCATTTGTCAAGCTTCTCAATTGTCAGCTGGAGCTCGACAATTCGCTCAGGAGGCGCCATCTTCCACACGAACTCAAGCTGCTCCTGTTTCGGGAGCGGCCTCAGAGGAGGAGCCAAATCATCGGCATCATGTTTGGCCACGAGTCCAAGGAAGGCCGACAAGTGGAGCATGCCGGAAGTCCAGTCGATCTCGTTCATGCGAGGGGCGATGTCAGGGGGAATGTTGATGAGACCCACGAACTTCACTTCATCACCCATAGCCTCGAGCCGCTTCGCAACTTCAAATGCGACGACACCGCCGTAACTGTAACCTGCGATGGCGTATGGTCCCGTTGCCTGAGTCTTCTTGATTGCTGCGGCATAACAAGAAGCCATCTCGTCCATGGAGGTGAAGTAGGGGTGGCCGGCATCGAAACCACGAGCACGGAAGGCATAGAAGGGACGCTCATTTTGGAAGTATTTGGCGAGATTGACGAAAATGAGAACCTCTCCGATACCAGGGTGCACGAAGAAGATTGGCGTCTTTTTTCCACTAAGCTGGAGGGGAACGATGGGGTCGTACTCCTCAGCCTCGGTGCCCCTGGAAACCAAGGTGTTGATGTAGTTCGCCAGGCTTGAGAGAACGGGGCGCTTGAGGATCTGAATGGCAGAGACGTCAGGCACGCCGAAGCATTCCTCTGATTCGCGCTTGAGGCTGGAGATTATGTGTCAGTGAAGATCGTTTAGAAGCGGAAATAGATAAAACTCACCGGATAGCATCGATGGAAGTACCGCCAATCTCGAAGAAGTTGTCACTCGCCGATATATCGCCGTCCGCGAGGTTGAAGATGCCTGCGTATATCTTGGCAAGCGCCTTCTCCGTCTCTGTGGACGGGGCGACGAATGAGACGCCTCGAGCCTGACTGATAAGCTCCTCAGCGCGTGCGATGTGCTTCGCAAGCTGGCCTTGCTTGAAAAGGTTGAGCAGATGCGCACGAGACAATTTACCAAGAGTGGTCTTCTCCATCTGGTCCACAGGGATGGGAATGATGACCTGTGGTGGCAGGGTGATCATCTTCACGGAGATGTCCCGCAAAGCCCGGTGCGTGGCGAAGAGCTTGGTAGAGGCATCTGGTCCATTGAGGTCGAAAGTTGGCGAGTAGAAGATAATGAAAGCTTCAGTCTCCTGACCAGGAGCACGGTAGGGAGCAGCAGTGAGGAATGAGTGCGTGACTCCTTCAGGGGTCTGCAAGTGGGTTTCAAGCTCAGGGATACCATACGAGACACCATGGACGATGAGGGTATCCTTGATACGACCGCTGAGGCGCATGACACCCTTCTCGATGATACCAATATCGCCGGTGCGGTACCAGCCGCCTTCAACGAAGCTGGAGGACGTAGCTTCGGCGTTGTTGTAGTAGCGTACGAAGAGCATGGGTCCGCGAACCTGGAGCTCGCCGCTCTCCCCGTCAGGGCGAAGAGTGACACCATCTTGGGGGTCAACGACACGCATCTCGCAACCATTGATGGGACGTCCGAGATCAAGGAACTCATGAGCAGGCTCGGTCGCGAGGACATCAGCAGGGTTGTAAATGCACCCGGCGCTGAAAAAAACCCATCAGATATCTGTACCCATGTGGCACAATTGATGTCAATCTTACCAAGTTTCCGTCATTCCAAACCCAGGGGAGATCACAAAGGACACAGAGTTCTTGCTGAACTTTTTCATCATGGCAGCGAACGCCTGGGCGGTCTTGGACACAACGGCTTCCCCTCCGCTGTTGATCTGCCTGACTGAGGACAGGTCGAAGGATCCGTAGAAGTCGGTGCGCTTCTCCAGATCACGAGTTAACTTGGAGAGCAGGAAGTTGGGGGCGAATGCCAATTCGATGGACTAAAAATAGAATGATGTAAGACAAGATAAGCTATGGTTGGGTTGTGGCATACCTTTTCATCGATCAGACGGAAGAACCGAAGGGGATCAGCGAGGATAGCAGATGCGTGCACGTGCAGTTGCGAAGCACCGAATAACAGAGGTGTGACGTGCATTTCCAACGATCCCGCGACGTGATCGAATCCGACCCCTGAAAGTCACGGTCAATTGAAGGCTAAAGTTAAAACCACATGCGGCTTACAGTTCATAATTCGAGATTCAGAAGTCAAGCCGTAGCTTTGGCCCTTGGCACGGCATGCAGCAAGGATCGTACGGTGAGTGTGCACGACCGCCTTCGAGAATCCGGTTGACCCAGAAGTCAGGAACAGGATGGCCTCGTCATCTGGCTTAGGTTCGTATGCAATCCAGTTGGCTGCGACGTTAAATTTCTCTGCCGACGCCTTTAATTCAGAGAGCAGGTGAGAGTCCAGGCCAGAAATAGAGCTGATCTGCTCAGCTCCTATCTCGCTGGTCAACCAAATAGCAGACCCGAACAAGTTCTTAATGTGGGCAACATGGGCCTCCTTATGCGCCTGTTGTGCGCTAAGTGCGGGCTGCAAGCATGGCACGTAGCCAGCCAGCAGACACGCCCATACTGCAGCCATGTTGTCTTCGTGCTCTGTCAGGTACACGACGACGACTGAGCCTGTGGGTTTGCCCCACTCTAGCATGGCACGTGCGAGGTTGCGAACATATTGGTTGAACTCGCTAAAGGTCTTTGTCTGAATGGAGGAGTCATGCGCCGAGGAGGTTATGAAACCAAGCTCGTGCAACGGATGACGCTCGACAGCGTGAGCGAGGACGTCGTGAAGAGTATTGGGTTGTGGAGAGACAATAGATGTCTTGAGCTTTGTAACGAATCTAGTGTTTGTGGTGGGGGCAAGTGCGATGGGCGCCATTGCGAGATGTCTAAGTTCTCAAGTGGTACGAGGATAGGAAAGAAACTGAGTGAGGATTTCCTTTGAGTTGAAGTCCTCAGCTTATATACTGCGAATGCAGAACTCACAATCATGGAGTAGCACTGCGTCAGAATGTACTAGTAGCAAAGTGGCTAGTAAGTCACGCACCACCGTAGAGTTACGATCATTCATCATTGGAAACCAGCCATCATTATGTGACCATATTTTCCGCTAGGTCGAATCTACCGACCCGATAGTGTAAACATTTCACGGGTGTCATCCATTTCGGATGTTGTTGCTTAAAGCTCCACCGCCCACTGGGACTTGTCCCAATATCCTATGAACCTTTAGCCAACGAAGGAAATCGAAACACTGTGGTTTCCAGGCGAGGCTTTTGCGCCGAACATTTCAGCGTCAACGATGATATCCTCCATGTGCCTCACCGCTGCGCAGTCTGAGTCGGTTACTAGCCCTAGCATCGGCCGCATCAGAAACGGGGTGCTTTACATTAATTTCCAGCTTGAAGTATCTTCCAAAATTTCTTGTTCTATTTATGATCATATATTTATATTTATATGACGATATCTGTGGCTCACCAGTTCTTGGACCGGTTCATTATATGTGACTGGCGATTGAGCCGTGATTGGCGCCGAGCGGAGTCGCGGCTGTGGTCAACTCTGCCAGCGATGACAAGATAATAATTCAGCAGGTGATAGCTGAAGCTGAAGGTTGGTAGAGGATTGAGCCACAGTGATTATCAATAATTAATTGCTAAAAATGGGTCTTGCGGGGACCTGAGTTCTAGACACCCAGGGACCGAGAACTGCGATCATTCCGGTTCTTATAAATCTGACCAGTGCCTAGTATTTTTGATGTTAATGTCGTGGTGGCGTCTATCAGATAAATCAGATCAATAAGCTCAGACTCTTTGTATAATGAATATTTGTCAGTGTCTGCTCCTAATTTGGCACACGTCATGGTAACCCCAGTTTATTTCGCTAGATATTTTGAGCGCGCACCCAATTATTATGTCAGCTATTCCTGCCGCGTAGATTTACAGACCAAGACCAACCATGCCAGTGAGCGTCGACAAAACAGATTCCACGCCGAGCCTCTTGCAAACACTCGCGGATGCGCTCTTGCAGGTCATCATTTTGCCTGCGATTAGGCGGCGGCGGAATTAAAGGAGAAAAGTCATGCAGTCCGCAGCACGGTCGACAACAGCGAAGTTCTTCTGTACGACAACTCAACATGCTAGAATGTGCCGATCTTGGTTTGCGGCGACGGCGATAGGAGGCAAGTTTTTGTATCAAGCTGACATGCAACAATTTGAATATGTCGTGTAGGTACCTAGACGATACTTGTTTAGACACCCAAGCATTGCTACGTGTGCAATGATCTGGCAAGTACACGTCAAATGGAAAACACAGCAGATGGGATGCCCGCTCACCTGGCTCTCTGGCACCTCACGGACGCAACCGCCAGCGCCGGGATATAAAAACAACAATATTTCGTTGCAAATTCAGCTCTGGCCTATTACATTGTATTCGAGTATACGCTGATAGTCTCCATGCAGCCATAATTTTAAAATCCCCTGAAGTGCACTAGTAGGAATATGCTGTGCTACTGGTACTGTCATACCGCAACTTGCCGCACGCAGCATCATATGATGTCACTCAGGCCCAGGGCTGCCGCGCACTGCAGCAAGTACTGGCAAAACGATATCAACTGTCTTGCGTTCAGCACGCCCGAACTGATTTGTATTCTCAGTCTTTTCCGTGTAGCAATGGTCATTCTTTGGTTGCATGCAACACAAATTGCAATATCGATTCTTCATCGGAGTAATTGAACCTCCCCCGGAATTCCGGAAATTACCTACCCACACCATGCTGGACTTGTCAACAACATTCTTGGTGGATTTGCAATACTATCAGCTAAGAATACGATTCTGCCCAAATATTCATCAATGCAACCCTAATGCACAGGTCAAAGCTACTAATGGCCTAAGACTTTTTCCCCATACGAAATGCTATGAACTCACTTCTGAATCAGCGAACCAATGAAACGCCAACGCCCCATAGTAGAGCCAAGAATTCCCGTTATTAATCTCCACAAATGTCTAACGAGGTTACATGGAAATATTTGACTTTACATAGTAACGATGAATTTCAAGAGCGGCCAGCCAACCTGTACTATCCTCGATGTACTGGCTTCTACTTGGGATATGATCCTGCAAGGCGAAGATGTAACCCTAGCCAGCCAATTGAAATTCGGGCTTCACGAGTGTCCGGATAAGCGCAAACGCTGCCACCTAATATATTATTGGTGCAAGGTCAGTCCGTCGCTCAGCGCTCGCCGACAGTCCATACAAAAATATCACCTATGCGGAAGCTGGAACTCTCCATACTGATCGTTGCTGCTCACTGTATTCGGCCATAGAACGAGGTTGATCACAATGATAGGAGCAGACTGATATCCTTCTACAGTTTGCGCAGTTAGCACGATATCAAGATCCACTAACATTGTGTAGTTGCTCTCGCCAAATAAAATCCTTCAAAGTCAGTGTATATTGCCTATCCAATTCAGCTGTCTCTGAGCTCGATGCACTAGCGCCTGCCCAGACCAATGATGCGAGCACTTTGCTTTCCAATATTTGCTTGGTTCCACTGTCTAAAACAAGTAATCACCAGTTCCAAGCATACGCTAGGCGTCGTTCGGCCGGTGTAGGACAAAACTCGATTGAAAGCACATATATAAAGTCCAGTCCCACGAGATGGTCATCGCCTTCCCGATGTACGTACAGGACTCCGCAATAATGAACTGAAGTTGCACTGCGGCTGCACCCATCATACAATGATACGCTCTCGCCGGAACTTGCAAATTGTGACTTCTGAGCTAGCCATTTAAAGTGACCGAGAGACAAACTCTCTTTGCTTTCGGTAAATATTCTGCCCACCTGTTCGGTGGCACCACTTAGTTTTTTTTCCACTTGATGTGGTTAATACTTATCCCGTTGGTAGAAAGACTTGAGGAAAGACCGCTACTACAAGCCGCTGGAACTTCCGGCAGCCTGGCGGCACGACCGCTCCGTACGAGCCGTCGACGACCAATGAACTTCTTCAAGTTCAAGTTCAACTGAATCATGTGAACAGTCACGAATGAATATTTATCTCGTGTGTCTCTGCATCCACATATGTATAACTTGGTCAAAGATGGGTGAACATGACTGCTAGTTGCTATCAAGCCTTCCCTCGTACCAACCATGACTGCCACTATTAACAAAGCTTTATACGACGAACAAGGGTATATCGTTCTACCAAATCTCATTCCTCCAGAGACGTTTGAGGCCCTCAAAGAAGCCTGCGATCATGCTATAGCTAAGACCAGAACCGGATCATGGCCCCACAGGCGTACCGTCGGAAGACAATTCCCTCCTTTCGACGATAGCAATCCAGATTCATGGGGCGTTCAGCACATCATGCATCCTGACCTCGAGGAGCCCATATTTGCAAATTGGTACACCTCCGATGCGCTCATTAATGCTTCGAAGGAGTTGTTGCAATGCAATGAAGATGAGCTGCAGATGGGTATGTGTGTTGATTGCCTGAGGGTTTGTTTGATGCTGACGGATTTCGCAGAGCTGTTTAATCTGCTGATTAACCCATTAGGACATGATTTTGCTCTTCGATGGCATCGTGATGATGTACGGGAAAACGCCACCGCTGAGGAGGAAATCACTGCTCTTGGACTCTGGACGCATGGAGTGAGTGCGCAGTTGGCAATTGATTTTGTGCGCGCTAAATGATATCTAGGTCCAATGGAATACGCGAGTACTCTCCAGTATCGACTTGTTGTTGATTTATCTGAGTCATGAACAGCGCTTTGTACGAGGACTCGTGTCTCTACCTCGTCCCAAAGACCCATAAAATACCGAGAACGGAGCCTCAGAGAGCTCAGTCGATGACACAAGCACCCCCTGAGAACCCCTTAGACATGCCAGGAGCGATTCAGGTCACTTTGCAACGTCAGTACATTAATGTTTGATCCCTTGACAGGTATCTTGCTGAGCTCGGATGTTTTAGCTGGCGAGACGGCATTCTACAACAACAACATATTACACTGTGGAGCTTACAACTCGAAAAAGCGCCGCGCGACGCTTCATGGGTGCATGGGCGACACACGCGGTGGATCGACAAGGGCCAAAAATGTCCTCCAACATGGATTATTATGGATGACGGAGGACCGGTTCCGCAATCAGTTGAATGAGAGAGGGAAGAAGATGCTTCAGGCTCTCATCGATATGAAGGAAGGTGTTAAAGGCGATCTTGGATATTCTCAAGTGAATTAGATGTAGGAAAAATGTTCTGTGAATTGATGTCAAATTTGAAATGTCTGAGATGTTGGTCGATTTCGATGATGACAGCTGCTGGTCTCGCTTGAGCAAGCAATCGGGTGTACTGGCGACGTACCTGTTCCTCCGCAGTCAGAGGGAAAGTCCCACCATCTGCTGCAGTTGGGTCTACAAGGCTTGCAGTGCTCTTGGACACCAGCACTGTATTCACCGGCGCTCAGTTCCATTCGTCGCTGGCAAAATTTCATGACACCTTGTTGTAGGCTGTTTTGATGATGGTGGCACAACTTGAACAATGTCATCAAAATCACCTACGAGAATGATGGTGCAATACAAGGAACCGGTGTTTAATCGAGGCCCTTGCTCCTCGAAGACAAAAGGAAAATGGCCTAAAATAAAGCTTCTTCGGCGGTTAAATGATCGATAATTTCCAACGAGTCAGCCTAGGAATCATACAAGTAGCGTTAGTAGAGAAACTGGAGAGATGCGAGAGGAAGAATAACTTACGAAGTGGCTTCAAGGGAAAGGAACTCATATTTGGAATTTTGGACGGACACTTGATGAGGCTGAGCATACGCGCGTACGTGAGAGTCTGAGACACAAGCTTGAACTTTCGAACGATTGGGAAGATCAAAGAAACTCTAAACAGTGTTTTAGCCTAACCAGGGCGGGATTCGGGAACAGCAAGCGTTTTGGGCATGTAGGACTCGTGACTAGCTGGAACTTGAAATACCCATTTGGATGGCTTCCGCCTTGAAGCTATACCACTACATCTTTTCGCCATCACCATTGCTACTTGAATCTCTATCAGTCACACAGTACCCAGAAAATGCTATGAGCGTCCTGTTCTTGAAAGCTCCATTGAGGAGCTCAGTCCTGCCCCGGCTGGCAGGGGACACCTATTTAGCTTGATGTCGCCAGAATTGATGTCGTCAACAAGACTCGCTCCTTGGGCTGGATAACATTAATTACGCTGTCCTTCAGACCCCTTATTTAGATGCTTCATCATGTCCAGCTGGACGCCAAACGAATCGTCTCAGACGATCCTCACCGAAGAAGGTTGGTTGCAGAGCGCATTCGTCAGTGCCGTTGCCTATGGCATTGACGTCGCCCTCTACTTTATGTGCTTCAACCTCCTTTTCCGACAGATAAGGACCCGCAAAAACTACAAAAAACCACTGTTCTTGCTTGTATACATCACTGTATCCTTTATTCTAGGCACCCTTTTCATAGCATCGCTTGCCGATTTCACACAACTCGCATTCATTCAAGATCGTAATTATCCAGGTGGTCCAAGTGCATTTGAGGACGAAATGTTCTCCATCCCTATAGACAATCTTGGAAATGTCACGGGCATACTAATAATGCTTCTTACAGACGCATTAGTAGTGAGTACTAAACTCCATGTTGGAGATCTCATTTTCATATCCCTCAACACAGGTCTGGCGCTGTATGGTCGTTTACACTGGGTGCAGATTCCCACTGTGGATCATAATGATTTTTCCGTGGTTGATGTTTGCTGCATGTATTGGTTAGTCACTTCCCATGTGCGTGAATGACTATCAGACACTCAACATTGCATGGGGTAGTTATGGCAATCATTTGGCTAGTTCAAGTAACTACCACCTCCCCATACTTCTCGAGTAGCATCGACTTTACCATTCCCATTCTCGCCCTTTCGCTCGCACTGAACACTATCATGACGATTGCCATCGCACTTCGTCTACTCACATTCCGCTACTGCATCTCTAAAGCTTTCGGCTCCAAATATGGCACTCATTACACTTCAGTCGCCGCGATGATAATCGAATCCGCTGCTATTTATTCCACATTTTCAGTGGGATTTCTGACTCTCTTCGCTCTGAACAATCCTATTTCTGAGACCTTTATTGAGGCGCTGCCTCAGGTTCAAGTGAGTACTGGCAAATTCAGAGGCGTTTACGATTCGCATGAGGCATTCCACAGATGATTGCAATGCTGCTCATTATTTTCCGAGTTGCACAAGGAAAGGCTTGGTCAAAAGATTCGGTCAACAGCTTGACGACCTCGGAGCCACAGCCCATCAGTATGGTGTTTGCATCGCAAACTATATCCGAAACGATGGCCAGTTCCAGTCTTACCTCGGATGCCATCACAACGCACGAGGCTTGCAAGAACAGTAACCATGATTGTATAGCAGAGGGGAGCTCAGCTGCGTGAGCGATGTCACATGTGTACCTTTCACCCCCGGTACGTTCTCCTTCAGTTTCATTTCTCTAAAAATACAAACTCCAGATCCTTTAATGTCACCTCTTCGCCCTTTCACTATCACAGTAGGTCACGCCTTTCACCACCTCAATCCCTTTGTCTACGTTAACCCTCACTACCTTCATCCCTTTGTCTATCATGCCTCACTTTCACACATCCTTAGTTTGGCTGTTGAGCCACTTACTAATGTATATAGTTTGAGCATGGGCCCTTATAATTGATAGCAGAATCACACTCAGTGCTTTCCTCGCTTCCAGCAGGTCCGATATCTTCAGAAATTGCGTCTTCAAGCGCAAATCCAGAACTCTAAGGCTTCATCTTTCCTCAATCTATTAACGATTTTCCAACGACATCTTTGACCACAGTTAAAGGCATCTGCAGCGAAGGGAGGTAGCATGTGGAAGCGTGTTAATTCGAACACGCACCGGAGGCGCTCCGAACAGCTAGCACAACGCTCAAACTGTAGTAAATCGTGAGGACCTCGCTACTTTCGAACATGACTTTGGAGCTGATGTACTGATTTTTATCAAGTTCACGAATTGTTCCCTGCATTTTAAGACTTAATGTATCCAGCGATGATGTGCTCAAAGGAGTAAGCTTTGTATTGTTCATTTCCGACGCTATCACTGATCTAGGCTGTAATAGCTTCCTAAGCTTTTGCCATCATTACGGTACGGCTTCTATGAAGTTACGAGGTTCCGTGCAGGACAGTCACGGTAGCGCATCTGGGATGCTTCATCTAACGGTAGGTCACTTCTGTCTATCTGTGAATATCGTGCTTAGAATCCATTGCAGCGCCCAGGCTCCAGCGCGAAGAGCAGCCTGATGAGAAACGCCATAGATTCTGAATCAAAGTGGCAGTTGGGGAATCGGGACAAACCTATGAACCGCAAGGCAGATCTTGATAAACACGTGCGCACGCACTACAAAGACAATGACGCATTGTAAGTACTCGTACTATATATACCAGATTGTTCCTGACCCTTGATCAGTATTCACACATGTCCATATGCTAACTGCACTTACAAGACCATCCAAAAGACCAACTTGCAAACGCACATCGGGAAGCACACCGGCGACCTCTCGCACAGGTGCCCTGAGTGCCCATTTACCACCAACTATCCATCAAGCTTGATAACTCACCGCAAGAAGTCCCACGGTTATAAGCCCAGGGCGGGAAGAGGCTTTGAGGAAACAGCACAAGCTGGTGCATGGGTGTCTTGTGATATATGCGCGCATCTGATGCACTCTCCTTACCTGTAAGTTCTTATGTTCACTCGCTTTCTGCATACCAACCCTTCTGCTCTAGTCTCTCGGACTGCGGACACTGTTACTGCGAGGGATGCCTCAAAGGCTGGTTCGACGAAACACTCACTAAACATATTCGCGCACACCCCACATACGACGTGAACCGCAAACTTGTTCCTCCGGATTTTCTTCAAGTTCTTGGTCCTTACCCATGTCGGCAGGAGATCACGAAAACCCAGTTGTTAAGTCCCGCGAGTTTAGAATCCTACTGGGGCGCCGAGCCTCCTCGTTCCACGACTCCCACAGAAGATCCTCCTCCCCAAGATTCCTCGGCATGGGGCGTCAATCCTCCTCACTCCCCCGCCTCAGAGGAAGGTTCCACGCCATGGGGATACTCCCTGTGGGAGACTGACTCTTCCAAAGGCGAATCGACGGAGGACTCCTTGTGGGGCACGGATGATCACCTTCGCTTCCGTTCACGACTTGGTTAGTATTGTACCTTTCGCAACGGTTTAGTGAGCTGACGACATCTCTTAGATATGTTTGCTCTTTATGATTGATGATTGATGATTGATGATTGATGATTGATGATTGATGAGAGGGTTTCGAAAGGAAAATGTTAAGGAAGAACTGTTGAATGGTAAGCATATTGCATCTTGTGCGACGGTTTGGGGAGCTGACGACAAGTCATAGATATGTTTATTTTCATGATCGATTGAGATTCGAGAAGGCGTAGGAAGGGAAGTCTCAAGGACGAAATGTTGGACTGTAGGCATTACAAGCACAAGGCTTAGCACAGCTGCTACCCTGATTGTGTCAGGGAATGTAGTGAATATATGTGCATGAGATAGATACCATCCTCGCTTGAAGCAGTATTGGCTTCGAACGTGAAGACAGTTGCTGTCTTCACGTTCGGAGCCACTGCGTGACGGGGTGGACACAATTGACACCGGCTACTCGTGGTGCTTATGTATGTTAGACATGTATACCATGAACTAAACTAGGGTACACCACTTGCACTGTATGTAATAACATACAAGACACAAGACAAGCAAGACCGTGACAATATACTGATTGATCAAGATGGGTCAGGAAGGAATACAGCTACTTTTTTATGGTTTTGGTTTTACTTTCGGTTTCTTCGGGTTTGCTGGTACAGGCCCCCACTGGTATCAGCAGTTATTCATCGGAGGAGCGCGATGAAGACCCAGAGGTATCCTCCCTCGGCACTGTATGCTCCAGACATAGATCTGCCCATCATCACACGGAGAAATGAGATGACAGCTGTCTGGAAACTAGACTATCGAGCGCACTGCTTCGCCACGAGGAAGTGGTTGTAATTTCTGCTTGCCGGTTGCGGTTGTATTCTAGATGCGAACCGTCTGATCAAACGATACGCTCGCAATCTCGGTTCTGTCCAAACTTTCAAGTCCTGGTGATAATCGATGTTGAAGACCAGTTCCCATGTCTCTGCATCCCAGATCTTTAGTGTTCCGTCGAATGATGTGCAGGCAACTCTTTTCTCATCAGACGAGATGATTGTATGAAAACAACCCAGTCCGCGTGGTTCGAGAGAGTGGGAGAGACATCTGATGATATCCTTCGTATCTGCGTACCATATGATGATTTTGCCATCTTCCGCCCCATTCACAATCCTTTTTCCATCCACAGCCAGTCAATTAGTCCTGTGAGCGTACCACTCCAACGAGAGTTCCCGAGTCCCTGTTTCCACATCCCAGAGCTGGACAGTCTTCGTCAAGTGGATGTGCTCATAACTTTGAGTTTATTCCCATTTTCGAGAAACGCTGCATTGACTACCCAACGAGTGTGGCCTCTGAGCGATATGATTGGGGATAGAGATAGTTCCATGAAGTCGTTGGCAGAGTGGATCAATTGAGCGAAAATATATCAGCGGCGTTAGGCAAAAGCAGTTAGATGGGACCAGTCCAGGGACATGCGGTAGGAATCCAGCTGAAGAGCCGAAAGAGCAGGCGCTCATTGCACATACCTGGAGCCTATTGTTTCCTCGGCGTGCAGAGGATGATGAGTCGTTCAAAGAGTTTGGCATAAAGATGCCCAACTACGTTTTCGCAAAACTCTTGCGTGTACGAGTCCGTGGTCAAGCTACTGGCATCAAGCATGACACGAACAGTAACAGTACACGGCCACGGCATTGAAGGAAAAGAAAGCACAACACAAGCTGGGTGCGTGACGTGATAAAATGAAGCATGCAGATACCGAACAGATGCTCTCTCAGGCTGGAGACGCAGAATTCGGATGACATTCTAGAATGTCTGGTGCACTCTGAATCATTTTCTGATTCGGCGTGAACGCCACACATAGCATCTTTATGATGCCCGCAACTCTCGAGATGCGCTTATCTATCGTTGGTAATGGAGCAGTGTGAGCAAGGCAAGAAGTGGTAAAGAGCCTATCGGCTGTGAGAAAGCCCGAGTGCACTCCGACGCTGACTAAGCTACGTCCATTCTGGTCCTATGATCTCACAGAACGTCGCTGGTTTTCTACTGGCTCCCGGAAGCGGCATTTTATCTCCGTCATCACGCCAAGCACTAAGTTGGTTAGCGTCTCATACTACCAGCACCACTAACTGCGCTGTATTTATTCACCGAGATAGTCAGGCAGTTGCCCTTACGTGCAGCAGGTGATGAATATAAATCAATCGTTGCCTTTTCCCTTCAGGTCCTTGCCTTGCTCTCGCTGTTAACATGTCATCAATTGTCGGGTCAATCATGCAAGGTCCGCTTTGCGGTTCCTTAGTTAGCATGCTACTTTATGGCGTCATTTGCATGCAGACCTTTCGCTACTGGCAAACATACGAGCATGACATGAAGATTCTGAAGAGGCTGGTAAATATATCAGTTGAATGCATATGACGCTTATCTGACATTGTTACAGGTAGCATTCGTCTGGTATGCTAAACATAGTTCTGCAGCGCGTCATCACGAGCTACATCTGACTTCTCAGGATTCTCGAGACTGCTCATACAGTATTGACAATTTACACCATCGAATTCTATCTCATCATGCATTTCGGAGATGATGCATACTTGGAATTCTCAGTGTGGTGTGTCAATTTTTGTCCCATATTTATTCCAGTTCTTGAGTCTTTGTCGCAGGAGTATGCCCGTAAGCAGCTTAAAGTTCAGATAAACTATTTACTGCTGATCTCACCACGTCTGCCAGATTTCATATATTATCGGGGTACGTCACTGTGCATTTGCCTGCCATTAGTCGTAGTGACATGATAACAGTTTGTTATAGCTTATTCTGTGAATCTGCGAGTCATTCAAAATACCATAAAGGTTTGAAGTTCGTGCTAATGTGTGATACTAGTTGCTTCATCTGGCGAGTACTGCAACGTGAGTGCACTGTTACACACATTTGCCTCCTCCCTGAATTGCACGGGCAGTTTCGCAAAAACGCTGGATTGCCATTTGCTTGGTATCTTACATATCTATGATATCGAGAATATCCGCTCACGCCCTTGTGCCACATAGGTCATTTTTGCAACTATCCGCTGCGGTAAAACCGTCAGTTGTGTGATCGGGCTGCTGCTGATTTTGTTTGACAGGATTTGGATTTGGAAACTGCTCTATTGCGTACGTGCCACAAGTGTTTTGATGGTCCAACTACTGACTGTAATTTGGATAGTCTCATGTATCCCGTGTGGAAGATTTTCAGGGAAAAAGTCTATGTATGTCCCTCGGCAATTACCTGCAGGTCTTTTGGTCTCAATGTGTCACCAGCAAACTATGATAGTTGGATGGGCGCTTTCGGCAGTGGTCGACAGTTCGATTGCATTTATGTTATACCTTTACCTTCGAAAACGTCGCACTGGCACGAACAGGTAAGATATCAATTAGCCCAACTCTATGTCAAACTCACCTTGCTGCCTCTAGAAATGACAACATCCTCAACCAACTTCTATTGTATAGCATCAACACTGGTGCCGTCACATCGTAGGCCTACTGCTAATATCCATAGTCAACCTCCTGTGACTCAGACTTATTTCCCATAGGTTTTGCGCAGTTATGGTGCTAATCTTGGTAAATAGACGTCGAAGCAGAAGTTCATCGTCATCTCATAAATCAACTTCAATCAGTTTCTCTGTATACCAAGCAATCTCGCATTCATCGGGTTTGTCCAAATCCAGAGCAAATGTCTGTCCGATTCTGTTGCAATCCTTGACTCATAACTAACGATCTACCAAGTCTATGCGATATCACTTTTGGCATCGTGCGTGTCGAAGTTCAAGCAACATTCTCTATGCGCCAGCTGAAAATGTCCTTCACCAGGTTAAACAACCGCGAAAAACTCAGAATGACAGAACAGGCTAATACCACCTTGGAAGGCATTGGGAATTCCCTTTTGCCTCGCTTGTCGGCGATCAAACCATCACAGCACAAGTTGTTGTACCTGGTTCGTACTGTTTAACCATTCCCTTTCTGTGGTTCTTAAGTCATATGCGTTAGCAACCGATGAAATTTCGGACGGCTACTGTGACGGATATCGATGGCGATGGCAGAGACACTGTGATGGACGGCCCATCTCAGGAGAGTGAATGTTGAGGTTGCACTGATAGAATAAGTCACCAACTTAGTGCGGGGTAGCCACTTACCGCCAGCTATATGATATTTAATGATAATATTCAGTACAGGGCGATACGTTGCAACTATGGTAGCTGGGTCAGTCAGGTCCTGGGTGATCCTCGTGCTTATTCTGCTGACTCGAATTGCCAGATCTATATTTCTGAGCTGCCATTGGCGAAGATCGCGATCTGTGCAGGGTTAAATGGATAAACTGTGCGAATAAGGAAATACATGCACCAGCTTGCCGAGCTATTCGTTGGCACGAAACATATGGAATTCATCCGTCGGGAAGCAAATATTATGCGGATGCCTTGGTTTCGTGACGGAAGTTCCAACACCTGGACTGCACATTGAAGAGTTCTCGTGTGCTTTGCTGCAGGCTGCATGTGATTTACAAACCTGCGGGAGGAGCAATTCAGTAGGTGAATAAGAGGTGCATGTACCTTGATATCATTTTACTGTGATAAAGGCTACGATGCGACTACAGAGTAATGATCAGCCTTCCTTCAGGACAGCAGTCCACATTAACCTACCGAACTTTATTCATGCCGCTCGCGAAAGGCGAGTGACTCGCACATGATGGACTCCCATCAGCTTCAAGATAGGTGATACCGAAGGATGCGTATTCGAATGTCGCAGGAGCCTATCCTCTTTTGAATTTTTTCAACACTTCAACAGTTCTGCATGATCACCATAAAAATCTGTGAACATACATGAGATAGCACCGGTGGGTTCTCCTGGGATAGCCTATGTCACCACAAAGTTGTGTGTAAGCTAGCAAGCTTTCAGAACATTAGCACGAATGAAAGACAAATCGATCGCATGGGCGGCGAAATGTGTTCCCACGGCATTCATCCTTTCACGGGCAAGTCATTTTGACCCACGGACACTGTCCAAGCTTCATGCACAAAATTCACCCTCAGAAGTCCTCTTTATCACCGCATTTTGGTCCCAGTGCGCAAAGTCGGCTTGGGTACAACACGGTCACCGGTGTCTGAATCAGTCTGATGGAGCACCATGATGTACCTCATCCATCATGATCTTATTGATGTCATTGGTGTGGTGCGTTTATTGCCTCCTGTTTATACCTTTTCGAGGAGTTGTGCAAGGGGAGCGTCAATGCTACGGGAGACAAATTCCAGAGATACATTCTCGAATCAAGGAGGAGTTTGCGAACGATTGGATCGCGAGCGACAAAGAAGAAACGCCTATTATCTACTGATGATAACACTGCCTGGGGCCCGTTCTTATCTCTGCTCTTCAGACGCTGTCACGTTGTTCGTTTCCACCTATCATCGTCTCATGGGCGCAAATAATATATTTGGACATTACAGCACATCACCGTCCAGGCAAGTAAATTTTTCTTGATCATCAGATAGAGCCCATATCGCTGGCCTGCATCCCATTAACAACAGTGTGCTCCCAAGATCAGCGCGACCCATGCGACATCAAGCCAGTCGAGAGCCAGTGGTTGGAACGCCTCTGGTTGTTCTAGGCATTAATAGTTTCCAATTATCCGATGCCCACTGTGCATTATGCACCTTGTACTTTTCTGGGGCAGTTTTGATGAATTGAACTGTGGTGCGTTGCTATGTTATGACTGGATGGTGCGACAGAATGGTGACCAATATCGATACGGTGAGGACCACATTGGCTTGGTTATTCCTAGCCGCCGAACCTAAGTACCTTTCAATGTTGCTGGTCAGTCTGCTCTCTAATGAAGCTCTACAGGTCAACGATCAGATGACCACTAAAAGAATTGATGCTGAACGTGCCGAAAAGCATTGCATTTACATACACGTTGTTTCATCGACTGATTTTCAGCGCTTTCAGATATCTCGCACGTTACATTTAAATTTAAAATCCCCCAATCAGGCACTTTGCTTCGATCGAGGGCTTCTGATCGATACCCGTTCTAATTATTCGTCGATGATGGTTCAATGCTGTAAAAAAAATCAAGCTCAAGACTTCTCGCTTTAGGAACTTCTGGGTATCCAGACAAAATCCTATAAAAGCGCTGAATGGTGGTATGTCTGCATAAGCTCCACACGCCCCATCCAGATATGACCGTAGTCTCAAATGATCCCACTTGGTTGCCGCTCCTCAGCAGTGCTCATTTTTTCGACTACTGTGCAGGTTCGTAGAAAGCAAACGGGATGAAGATGGCAACGCCTCACTATCACTGACTGGTGTTGCAGTTGTAGCTTTCGCTGCGGTGTTATACGACTGGGGTGAGCAAAATCATGCTTTCCGAGGATATCGTTAATATCTGCATTTAAGCATTGACATTCGGACACGAGGTAAATCGATGTCACTAGCGCAGCCGTCTCACTAAGGATGCTTTGACAGGTCGAACTGGTCTGGGTAAGAAAGGTCATCGAAAGTAAACTGGGTGATGCAGTTAATTCAGGGGCAGATGCAACACTGGTCCTTCATGACCGTTCTTTATATTTCTGTGCGTTATGTTATGTTGACATGCTGTGCTGACTCGACTTCACCATATGTTAGGTGCGCTACATTGGAATCCTATATTCTGTGTAAGTTTGCAAGGCTAACAAGTCGACAATGCACTGTGTTAACATGTCATGTCTCATGATCAGGATCATCATACTATGTATGTATCCCCAAATACATCGCGCTCGTCGATACTAAATGACGGCATATAGGGTATTTCCCAGTCTCGATGACAGACGTAGTGGGTTCTCTGTACCGCTACCTGCCATTCCCATTCAATTACTAACTACACTCTCACACAGGAGTGAGTGATGTTTTCAACCGCCTTGTTGTGTTAAACACGACGACTGCAACAGCTGTAAGTTTATTTGAGACATCGAGTCCATTAGCGCATTAATTAATTTTGGTTTCCAGGCGTTGTCGTTTACTTCATATGGACATGGACGCCTGTCGTCGTCAATGCTATGCTGGGCAGTGAGCTCACTTGTGCTCCTTTATTGATACTGGCTTGACTGAAATACCATGCAAGTCATCATGATGATTCGGATACGGGCCATGTATGGACGGTCCAAAAAGATATCCATGTTTCTTATTGTGGTCTTGCTGGCTTCCACGATTGCCTCAGGTGTTGTTACGTTAATGGCGAACATCGGTGTTTCAGCAGGTAAGCTTTAACTATCGATGAAACCCTCAAGCAAATAAGACTCATCGATAAATACCAGAGGAATTCATCCTTTTTGGCTACAATTTATGTCTTTTCGGAATTGAGTCAGACCAGTTGGATCTGCGTTTCATGAGTTTGGTACCCACCGCAATATGGGAGATGCTCACCTTCGTTCTTGCAATCTGGATCATCATAAAACACTTTCGTGAGCTGGGACAATCTGCGACAGGATCGACCATTGGGGACTGTTTTATGGTGTTAACTAAAAGTCACGCATTTTACTTTGTAGCGTGAGTTTGATGGTTGGATGTTTCTGTCTTGTTGTGCTGAAGTTTCGCATAAATTAGCTTTGCTGTTGTAGCTTGCTTGAACCTCGGCTCATCGTCCCCATTTGTCTTGGTGCGCCAACACACTACTAAACATCTGTGTCTGTCCGTTCACATCATTTCCATAGTACTCATCGGCTGTGGGAAGTGCCCTTTATAGTGCTTTCCTCCAAGTTGCCCAGGTGTTGCAGATGTTTGTGCTTGGACCGCGACTGATCCTCAGCGTTCGCGGATATCACGCCGAGCTCGTGGCGGGGTCCGATGAGGGAACACGCATGACGTCCTTGCATTTCCAGGCCTGTGGAGATACGTTGACCGGCGGAGATGTCTAGTACGGGAAACGATCCATATGATCGACCAGGGTGCGTCCGAGTCACTGTGAGGGGAGCATGTGGATTGTATTGGTTTCGTTGTGGCCCTATTTCGGCGATCTGGAGGAAAGAAACTTTATCGTGGTGTTGCGGAGTAATTTAACAGTCCTGGGCATGATGTATTTCTATTGGAATGATGCGCCTAGCTCAGCATCATTGAAAAATGACCTGTGCCGAATGCATGATCTGCATAAAATTTGAAATGTTTTTTGTTCCCACGGGATTCACCCTTTCACCGTCCATAGAATTATGGGAATCCAACTTGCAGCACCCTTGCGCGCTGCAGTCAATGCACTAGTCGTTGCGGTGAACAGGCTGGACAAGTCGTTTTCACCTTCAGACACAGTGACCAAGCTACGCGCGCACAAATTCACCCTCAAAGACTCGATTTACATCCTTCACATACTCTCTGCTCTCTTCTGGCTCACCCTCATGCAAGTCCCCCCATTCCCCTACAAACTAGCAATACCAATTCTATACGCAATCGCCCTACTCATCCCATTCACATCTCAATTCTTCGTGCCCGCAACCCCCGTCTTCTCATGGGTCCTCATGTTTTACTCGAACCAATTCCTCCCAGCAGACAACCGTCCCGCAGTCCACGTCGTCCTCCTGCCAACCCTCGAATCCGTTCTCTACGGCGCGAATATAAGCGACATCCTCACGCACTTCACACACCCCATCCTCGACATCATAGCCTGGCTCCCATACGGCGTCATCCATTACACATTTCCCCTCGTCCTCGCTGGCCTCCTCTGGCTGTTCCGTCCACCCACTCTTCGCGTATTCGCACAAGCGTTTGGCTACCAAAATTGCATAGGCGTATTTGCACAAATCGTGCTCCCCTGCGCAGCACCCTGGTACGAGATCATATACGGCCTGACACCCGCAGCATACGGCACACCCGGATCCGCAGGCGGCCTAGGCCGCATCGACGACCTATTCGGCGGAGATGGCTACAAACGCACTTTTGCGAGCTCACCTCTCGTATTTGGCGCTTTCCCCAGCTTGCACGCTGCGTGGGCTACCCTCGAAGCACTTTTCATCACTGCATTGTGGCCCCAGTATGCGAAATGGGCTTGGGCATACGCCGCAGTCCTCTATTGGAGCACCATGTACCTCAGCCATCATTATCTCATTGATGTCGTGGGTGGTGCGTGTCTTGCCACTGCCTGTTTTTACTTTTTCGTGCCCGAGGAGTTGCGCAATGGGAGCGTCAGTGCTACTGGAGACAAGTACGAGAGATACGATCTCGAATCGAGGAGGGGTGGAGTGGGTGCGGAGGAGTTTGCGAGCGATTGGACGGTCAGCGATGAGGAAGAGACGCCTATTGCATACCGATCGCCAAATCCTGGAATGGGGAGGGGGAGAGGACACAGGCATACAGCCAGTATCGCGAGTCTCATCAGGGCTGATGAAAGAGCTGGAGAGGAAGGTTGGAGTCCCATCACCGGTGTTGGATTCGTGTTCCCGCCTGAAAGCAGGAGGTAGTACGTTAGATGGATGGTTTTTCTTGCATATACCCGGGTTTTGATTGCTAGATTCTTGTGCGACTTGACAGGTACTTACTACCATCAATTATAAGTTGATCTCGAAACTCGCCACATGATTCTAAATTCGTCCTCGATCAATTATTCAACATACAGGTTCAAATCGCAAACACATGTAACGAAGCACTTTTCTAGCATCCCTCCAAACCTCGACTGACATTCGTTTGCAGATTGACAGGCCCTTTCGTTTTGCAATGCTTGCTGATTTAGGTCAAAGAATGGTGTACGCGTCCTAAATACCCAGGACAAGCCGAACTTCAATGCGACAGCAAACCCGCGCAGGTACGAATCGCAATGCACCGGCGAATACGCGTGCCGATACGCGCATGAAGAAGTGGTTCACAGTACTGGGAGGAATGAACGTGATGTGCATGGTGATGGAATAGTGCGCTGAATGCGAAATACACGAGGTAGACGTGCTCACCTCACCGGGACCGGCGCTTGTCGCGTCCATCCTAGATCCAGGTCCACAATGTCCAGGATATAGCCGTCGTACTCCGAGTGGACCACGATGAAGATGCAGCACCCACAACGAATGAAAAGCTTGTGCTTCCACCATGGGTAGGTGATGGCGAGGACGAGAAAGGTCGGGACCAAACCACCGGGAGCACGCTGCTCAATGTGGGCGGTGTCTGCTACCACCATCGAGGTGGATCGACAATGATCATGCTGTGCACAACGACGCTGGGCGAGCTGCACGTGCCATCGATAGCTTCGGTCACCTACGAGAAGAGGAGGGGAGGGGAAAAGGGAGGGACGTGACGCCGAGACGGTGGCTGTGCCTGGATGTCGCCGACGTGAACAGGTGTTTCTCGCGAGAAAGTTGATGTCAAACAAACAGGTACTGCCTGCAGCATATCCAAGGTACTACCTTAAATAACTTGGGTCCGTATGGCTCATCAGTCTCATCTACACAGATTTTCAATTTGTTGTCAACTTGTGTGCAGTCTGATACTATTATTATAATCCCGCGGGATTCTCATGCCATTCCCCAAACCCAAATTCTTATAGCCTTTCTAACAGGCGTCCAAGTGGCATGCTGACCTTCCAGTGCACGCCCACTGTCATACAAAGGCTGTGATTACATTAGCGAAAGAATGCCTACTTCATCTCTGTCCGTGATTTCTTGGCCGCGAACTAGAGACCATGCCCCCCATGTTTCCTGGCATGCGGGCAACTTTATATGCAACAGTCCCGGCTTACCAGCCTGATTTGGACCCGATATTGTTCCATGCAACACCCCCTGCTAGGACCGGAGCCGAATTTTATGACCGCAGTCTGACAAGTCGCAGATATGCCATTGTTGGAGTGGCATTCTCGAGCGTCATCAGCTGCTGCTGCATCGTGACAGGGATCGTCATTCTAGCAACTCACGGGGTTTCCGGAGTGATTCCGTTGATGAGACTCAGCGGCGCGATGCAGTCCAGCACCCTACCAGCTGAGATATCGACACTGATACTTAATTTACTCGTCACAATATGCACCGAGTCCACAGGCTTCGTTCACAGCATCTCGTTGCGCTTTGCGCTAGTCTCAGAATCTCGGCTTCGTTTCAACGCAAATCTGCGCCTTCTGACCGCAGCTGGTGGATGGAGAGACCCTAATGGTGCTCTGCTCAATGGTGTCATGGCCGTCCTCCTCATCATATCCTACACTTCATCCTCACTTATTGTGTTTGGCAACTCCACTCTCACATCAAATGACTCGTCTACGATTTCTGTTGCTGTCGCAGGGTTTCCTATCCTCCTGTTGGGTGTCGCACTCCTTCTGCAGACCGTGATTGCATTATCAGGATTGCGGGCTGTCAAAGTATTGACGTGGAGCTCCTCACCTTTCGACCTCACCGCCGCTCTGGTCCATCACATGCAATTGACCCCGGTTCCTTTTCAGTGCATGCGTGGTTTGTCCAAGCGCGGTGCAGGCCCAACGAAGCCGTCAAAGTCACAGCCTTCGGCATATGCGGCTCACTCTAGTATAGAGAAAGTCGTCATGTCTCTTTGGATGCTCGTCATAGCATGCGCTGTATGGGGAATGATTACCACATTTGTCTTGAACGGCATCTATGGCACTAGTACTAGCTCCCCGAATTACAAGTGGACACTCTTCCCCGATGCCAGTAATCCAGGCATCTACTTGCTGGCTTACCAGACTCCTGATATCCAGTGGTGGATTGCAGTCATTGTCTTTCTTGCGGTTATCCAGGGTCCGATGACATTTGGCTTGCACTGCGCCGAGCTCGTCGCTAATGTCATTCAAAATGAAAGTCAATGGAGATGTGCTACAGGAAGGAAAGGACTTCACACAGCCACAAACCCACTGAAGACGTCTCTTGCCAGTCCGCTTGGACTTGTCCTCCTCGTCCTGAAGCCTGTGCTACGTGAGTTGTTTTCGTTCAGAATTTGATGGGGTTTCTTGAACAAATCATCAACGATATAGACTGGATGTTTAGCCTTGCATTTGCCGCCCATGGCTCCGGCGCCGGTGTTACGCTTCAACGGGTTGGGTTAAATATGAATTATATCCAGGTTTGCCTTTACCATTCAAGTTCAGCTGCGACAACAATCCCTCACACGCTTGTAGATCTGGAACTTATGTTTTGCACTGGGAATATTTGCTAGTTTTTTTTGTATCAGCGCTATGCGCCGACCACGCGGCCCCCAGCCGGCAACATATGGGCACCTCCAGACGCTTGCCAACCTCGTGGACGAATGGTCACCTGTGATGTGGTGGGGCCACAAGCAGGACGGGCCGAGTTGTCATGCTGGTAGGGTAATTGTATGGGCACGAGGATAACGTACTAAATATTTCGAACAGGGACGAGCGATCATTCACTGCCGGATGTGAAGATGGATTGTGTTTACGCGGGTTCTGGTGTCGGATCCCCTTGATTTTTTTCGTGATATGCCCCTCTTTTCAAAAGACATTTTTAGTGTATCCTTGTTGGCAGATCTACATACATATGATCCAGAGCTGCTTGGCTAGGCTGACTATGTTGACGGTGCGCATGCATGGCGAGCCACGTCGTAGAAATAAACATTTATGATTCTCATGCGGTCTGCACGATGCACTGCAGTCTCTTGTGGGCAGAGTCGGCAGACAAATAAAGGAAAGACCGCACATTACCACTGCACGATTGACAGCCTTTTTGGTCTTGGATCTAGTCTATTCACCCGGTATGTAAATGGACTAGGATATAAGAAATAATAGGATCCTTTGCGATTTACGATTATACAGGCCTTCCTCGCATCGACATCTATGACTCGCGTTTTCTCTCTCAATAAACAAGCTAGTGCGAAGCTACATAGTATCTGGGTTCTTTGGTTTCTATTCCTTCGCCCCCCTTTCGGAACTCAAGTGAAATGGAGCCTTTCTTCGAGTCGGAACCCATTATGTTCGATGAAATGCTCCACTCAACTTTCAATGCACAACACCACACTGGCGCCATCAGCAGTAGATTGGGCCCGCAAAATTCTCGCCCAAACTTCTTCTTCTCTTACTTCGCCGCCGTACCCTCCACCAACACCATGGGCTCTTCATCATCTGAATCGTCTCGATGGTGACTAACTACATCGAGATGGATCCTTCTTACAAATGCATGATACACTTCAGTACATTGCCGGTAGCCTGAGCTAACATATTTAACAACATTCCATCATTGATAATCTCTACAACTTTCCCCTCAGTGCTCAGCCTGAGTACCAGTACCCTCTTCAACACATACCATGCTTTCATCTTGCGTCCTCGCATTCATCGCCTCAGTCTCTATTTCCCCATCTTCTAATCCGAGTGACGTCCCGGTGTTCGTACAGGGCATCTGTACGAAGACGACACTCGTGAGGACCCCACGTGATGTGACTGGCTGGTCGAGATCAAATGTTTCCTTCCAGCACACGCGATATACAAAGGTAACGATAACCAGGAGGTTGCAGACGACGAGACTGAGTGCGCTCTGATTCCGTCAGATATCATTGCAGGACGACGCGAGCAGGGGCGTGCTAAATACTTACCTTAACATGCGCGAAAATGATCGTGACCGTGCCTGCTTTTTGGACCTTGATCAGGATGATAGAGTGAGGGATTGTGACGGCTGTGATTAAAATTGATGCACTGAAGGAGGACAGAACCAGTATCTTTGTGCTCCGCGAAAGCCCAGTATTTCTCCAGAACTTTAGCGGTGTAACGACAAGAACAAAATCCGCAATGGTGTCTGCTGCAAACCCAAATGTAATTTGAGATCCATATCATGACGCTGACAACGCGCTAAAGCACAAAGGTACTGACTGATAAGAACCGACAGCGCTACCGGTTTGCCCATGCGGCAGGAGTGGTATGCGCACAGAGTTAGCCTATGGACGAGGAGCGCGACCCACATGCACGCGAAGGAAACTGCGATGAGATATGTGATCCGTCTGTGAACCTTGAAGTTTGAGTGGTTGGTGACGCGGATGATGGAGAAAACGATGCTCATGCGGGCAGCCCTACGTCTGTGAGTCAAAATTTCAAATGTTACTGAATGAGTTGTGATGCGCACCATTGAACAGAGGTGAAAGCCACAGTGAGGATCCAGACTTGGATTGACATGAACATTCGGTCAGTATTAGAGCGCAAACTCGGGTACTCACAGCTTTTCTTTCTGTCGAGCCAGATACATACCAGGCAAACAACTATGTAGGGGGATATAGTCAGCTTGCTGATCAACGCAGCGTGAAAAAAAAATTACCGTCTGCGATCAGTGCAATTGCCGCCCATGCATCTTCCCACCACAAGTGATGCATCCAGCCTCTATAGGCGAACCTGAAGATAGTACAGAGGATGGCAACACTATGCGATACCAACCCCACAGCTTCCCAACGATGATCAACAAAAGATTACAAAATAACAGCAATTTTCAACTCACCGCTCAGTCGAGATGAGTAGAATAATGCTCCCATCAGACAGAATAATTTTGAATGCAAATCATGAAGACGACACTTAAGTACATGCTGCAGGAGGACCCTTTGTAACTTACGTGTTGTCGTGAGTCGTCTGGTGCGATGACAACCGGCGGGGATAACTTGCATGCAGGGCTACACAAGCAGGCCTGACTGGTAAAGACTCGCAGGATGTATGCTGTTTATCATGGATGATGTTTGTCCTCATACATACATCTACTGCAGCGGAAACAACTACTTGGAAAAGGGCCTGGAAGTCTGATCACTGATCAGTGGCGGGAGGTGCATAAGGTCCACATACAGAGAGCTTCAACTTACAAATTCTGGAACGTAAATTCAGGATGATCAAAAGATAATGTCCTGGAATGAATTTCGGGCGAGGTCAACGTTAAAGTCGGCTCGGATGGGAGAAAGAAGCTCCTGCCATCCTTGTGTCATCCAGGGATACTTTGCACAGTGAGGTAGCATTTCGGGCATTTGCGTTAATGCCAACTATTGGCGGCCGTCAGTCACGGTAGATCATCGAAAGCCTGAATGTGGGAATCTCGAAGTGATATCGAATCGTCAAAAGAAAAGCCCTTTGATGCCGTGATCAATGATGTGAACTAGTCTTTTCCTTCCAAAGCTGTACCCGTTAGACCGGCCACACTCATGGCCATACAACTAGTGTGCATGTAGCATAGTTGAACGGCTCCAGAACCCAGCGCCATAGGGGTTCAATGACAGCGGCAGCGACAGATCGTGTGGCAGGCTTGGTCAATTATCACATTTCGTTATCCTTGCTGCACATCACCGATAGCTCTTTCCTACCATGATGCGCCTGGAAGTCATTCAATAAGTATGCGTAATTGCTGAAGTATCAAAACCCTACGACCATTGCACAAGAGATACCATTGCAGCCGCAACCTCAACAACTCCCGGACGTGTGGACACATTGGGGATAGCTCCCATTTGCTCTGCTCTTGCTGTCTGGAAAGGACGTCTGGACGCAAGATTGACATGTCAATAGTACTTGCAAAGACGGGAGTGTCAACCACAGTGGTGCGGATGATGATGCTGAACAGCGTTGTTTGTTGGGTCCACATGTTGGCACAGAGTGACAAGCTAGAAAAAGTAGGGAGATTTGTAGGATAATAAGGGACACCTGCAATACAGCCTGGAGGTGATGATACTACAGCCCACTACTTCTACATGCAGCGTTCTCAAGAGAATGAGTTGCCTTTTAATAGTTAAGCCAATGCTTTCCCAAGAGAGCCCATAATGCGGCCAAGACGCTGAATGTGACGCTGCAGGCTGGGATAGGCGAGTGTTTGCATCCAGATGGTCGAAGAAGGATATTTCGTGGACGAGGACAGACTGCTGATATCATTTACAGTATTTGAAAAGGTGGAGTAGACAGCTGAGAATAAATCAGCCTGTCTTGACACATTAGGCTTGCACTGAAAGGCGTAGAGATGAAGGCACAAACGTCAAAATGATGCTCATGGGCAACATATAGGGTTTTGATGTATGTTGCCCAAGACTTTGAATCACCGTCTTCGTCACGTTCTTGAGCTATGGGAAGCCCTTGACCCAAAAAATTCAGCCTTCGAGTGTCCAGCGCCGGTTAATTGATACTTGGTGCATATTGTTAGCAGAGCCAGCTGAACCTCGACGGTCGTAGCAGGTCCATCACTTGCTATATGTGGCTTGCTCCCATTTTCGTAGCTCAGGAGGCTAGTCTAGCTTGCCACCTACCCGCTTGTTGGGAGGTCAGTCCCGACAGGTACAGGTCAGGACACATTTTGCATGTTTGGCTGTAGTGAGTGTAGGACGAATAAGTGTTCCAGTGTGACTACGTAAGTCGTGACATTACTCGAGGGAGTACTTTGTCAGGCTCAAACCCTGAAAATGAATCTCGAACACTAGCCTGACAATTGCAGGCCTGCACGTCTCCAAGCTTCAAGTTGCCCTCGTTTCATAATATGGGGCTAGTCCAGGGGAGTCGTATTGAAAGACTGCGAGTTCAGTACGCGCTGTCGCCGCTGACGGCAAGCCGCACGTCACGACAAGCACCATACCAAACCTGTATGCGGCATTTTCTCATCACTCATCCTCATCACGATGCTCGGAACAGGTCCCATGCTGATACTGGTTCTCAGTCAAGTGCTTATAATTAGCGTAATTTATAAATACCTGTGCTAGTACTCATGTGTATTCTTCCCTCCCTGTTAACTGCACGGTCAAGCACTTTACCACAGTCGAAATGCGCCTCAATGCAGCGTTCGGAGTGGTCACAGAGTTACGTCTTGGTCTTGTCGGCGGTCTTTGGCCTACGATTCTAGCAGTCTGGCATATTCCCTCACTACTTTTCCAACCACTTGAAATCTCCCGCATTTTCATGTCCCATGTATGGGACCTCTATGGCAATAGCGTCGACGAAGCCGGAAGGGGCGTCAAAAAAGGGCTCATCACTCCCCATGCCTATGGCGTTGTGCTAGACCTCGGTGCAGGTGTGTCTCTTTCTCCATCGAAATGACAATCTGTTCACGCGAAAGACAGGACACGGCCACACCGTCAACTACCTCGACCATTCGCGTGTTACGAAATACGTAGCTGTAGAGCCCAACGTGCATATGCATGCTGCGTTGCGCCGTACTGCCTCTGCTGCTGGATATAGCGAGGATGCTGGAACGCTCCTCGTCCTCCCCTGCGGTGCTGAAAACATTTCTACCATCCTTTCCTATCTTCCTGCGCCACACCCGCCTGTAGACACGCTCATCTCTGTCCTCACTATCTGCTCTATCCCCTCACCTCAATCTACCATATCCGCATTGATCACGGAGGTGCTGAAACCTGGGGGGCAGATGTTGTTCTATGAACACGTGCTTAGCGAGAGGAAGGATGTTGCGTGGTGGCAACGTTTTTGGACACCGTTGTGGGGTATTTTTTTTGATGGATGTCGTCTGGATCGCCCGTCTCATAAATGGATTGAGGATGCGGGGGGATGGGTGCAGGGAGAAGGAGGTATTTGGGGGAAGGAAGAGGAGACCGAAGAACATCTATTTTGGCACCGAGTGGGGAGATTGGTGAAAACGTGAGTAGATCCATGTCATTCCTTCTCTTAAGTGTTGAGCGCCTATCAACAATTCTTGTCAGCGAGGCTTAGTTTTAGTTTTCAATCAGGGTTTACTCACTCGCTATGTGGACCATTTTGATGGATCAAACAAATCACTGCCGCGGTACGTGTGCGTTCAATGATGTTCAACGGCGAAGTGTTTCCACAACGCCTTGGTAACTTGCGTGGTTCATATACCACAAATTGGCATCTATTGATACTGTATGGTCAATAATGCATTGAATGCGTCCACAGGATGTAGTACAACTGCTCACAGAAACGAATCGTTTCTATTCGCAGAGAGTATTTAAAACTTGGATCTCCAGTGCCATCAATCATGTTTTCCGAGGACGCGCTTAGATTGCGTGAGCGGTCACGTGACTAAACAGCTGCGTTCCATAATTCTTTTCGTGTCTTGAACAACTTGAACAAGGACACGGACTCGAAGGTGGAGAGCCAATCCATGGCAGAGATGGTCAGGTTCCGTGAGTTCGAAAGAGCCTCCACGATGAAAATCGAAAGGGCACAAGGACTTAACAACGGGGAACGGGATAGCCGTGTTCAGCTACACATCATCGTGTCCAGAAAACTTCTCCCGATCACGACACTGACGGGGGACCAATTCCTTGCCGCATGGTGGCAAATTGTGACGAGTAGGCGTTTTTGCTATCTTGTTCTTTATCATCCATTCACTACTCCTACAGGTCATCGCGCCCTCTGGAAGAAGGACGTGCAGCACTACGGTATCAGCCCCAGCAATTGTATAGGGCACCACTTAGGTGGCCGATTTATTGCCGTCCTTGTTGACTTCGACTTGTCATCGACTAAACGAGATGGTTCCAGAGGCTTCGAGTGCATAGGAACGATACCCTTCATGGCGCTGGACCTTCTCATTGACATGCCAGAAGGTCAGGTCGAGCACATGTACTATCATGATGCAGAATCGTTCATCTGGGTCCTCGCCTGGATCTGTCTTCGATATGACAATGGCAAGCTCCTCCGCAGGAACCGACCACTCGATGAATGGTTGACAATGGATACCATGATGGGATGCCATGGGAAAAAAACGAGCTTTTTAAGAATACTACGTAGGATGCATCCAACGCCATCGCACCAAAAGAACTTTGACGTTGCCATACAGTGCTTAGTGGTGATCTACACATGTACAGGTCCGTTCGCATCCGTTCCAGCGGATGATGAAGTGGTATTCAACACATGGCTCCAGAACCATGTGCCCGAGAATGTGCTTCAAGGCAATATCATCTTGTCTGGTCAGTAAGGTAGGTACGCCTGTAGTTGAGGCAGCGTGCCTCCTAAATGTAATATTACCAACTATCTTGTAGAACTCATACCACCGTACTCTGCCATGACTTGCTTATCTATGTATTTGCATCAAATTGCGTGTTCAATATCCAGGACCCTGATCGATCCTCTGGTTTTTGCCCACGACCTCGTTCTTCATTGTTCAAGTTGCTGTCCATTGTTACAGCTTACAGTCTTGGCTGGCAACAAGTCCTATCTATATAAATTTGCGTTTCAAGTTCAAGTTCTTATTTGCAAGCTTCACTTTGTCTGTTCATGGCCAATAATGCAAGCAAAGACACCTCTTCGTAATTCTACCTTCCTCACGGACACGGAGGTGGAAAGCCACTCCACAGACTCGGAGATGATCAGGTTCTACGAGTTTGAAAGAGCATCCACGATGAAGATCAAAACGACACAAGGACTGCATGACGCAGAACGAGGTCACCCAGCCGTGTCAGCGTTCTGCTATACATTATTGTGTCCAGAAATTTTCTCCCGATCACGACACTGACTGGAGACCAATTCCTTGCCGCCTGGTGGCAAATTGTGACAAGTGAGTGTGCTTACCGTCTCGTTCTCTTTATTGTCCATCCACTACTCCTACAGGTCATCGATCATCGGGCCCTCTGTAAAAGCGGCGTGCGTCACTTCGATATCAGCCCCAGCAATTGTATGAGCGGCCTGTTCTTTTTCTGCACTATCAGCATAACCTGCGACAGCGCTTTTGTTGCCTTTACCGTGACTGAATACAGCTGGTGACCAACATGCAATTTCAGCAAGCAAGATTCAAGGCGACTTCAACCACGGTGGAATTGGCCCTGCCAGGTCTCCTAGTCACGTACACCGTTCTACGATCTCGCCTCGACTATATTCGGTGCGTCGATCGAGTTGTGATT